>JANHAO010007294.1:0-20313 GCA_026873985.1 Saraca asoca
CTACCGTGGACGTAGGGGTCCGAAGAAGGACTTTGGCCGAACCACGTTAAAAAACTACGTTGTCTGCTGCATATTCTTCTTCTTCTTCCTCTGTTTTAACACCAAGTTGCAAGATAGGAGTCCACCGAATCCTTTCCTGTTGGCTAAAGTTTGGGTCCTCCGTATGAACCGAATTTTGACGTCAACAATGTGTAACTTTCTCATGAGACAATCTCATTTCCTTGAGTGATGCAAGCTGATCCATCACAATTCTTGTATATTTGCTATAGCCACTTACATGAAAGTGATTAGTCATGTATGGCAGCTTCTTCATTGTATATGATGATGGTTGGAATGAGCCTTGCCCACGACGAGGTATTGTCCACTTTGACCAATTTTGTGGTCGCATGGTTTTGTCCTTCAAGGAGATCTCGTTCCCTAAAAGGGCCTTCATCGTTTAGGAAGGGCGTATCCCGCCTTATAAAGCACAAAGTCACCCGACTTCTTATCGATATGAGACTTTTACCCCCTTTCCTCTTTTTGCCATCAATAGTATATATAGTAAGATTGTAAAAACTTGCCCTGCAAAGCCTGAAACCAAGTTGAATAAGGTGGTAAGAGAAAAAAAAAGCAATTAAAAAAAGGTTTAAAAAGAGAAAAAAATATAAAGGAAGCATAAAAGTTATTCCCTATGAAAAAGGTGTAGAAATTATGGCAAAGATTAGTTGTATATAGGTTAGCCACAAAATACCAAAAGCAAAGTCCAAATGGTACTGGTAGCCTTGAATCTTTGCAAGAAATTGTGATAAAGCAATTTTAGGCCATTATAGGTAGTATGTGTAATTAAAGGTCTAAATAGGGTACGATCACCTTGTAATTTCAAGAAGCTGCCAACCTTTATGATACATCATAAATTTGTACCTACATCCAAATATGGTGAATGACAGTACTTTGGTTGCAATATAAATTTGCTTACCTTAGTGAATCTTGGTTTTAGTTAAATGTAGTAAATACCCTCCAAATGCTAATTATTGTTATTAGAAACTTTAATCTCCCAATGGCAAGTTGTTCATCACTAAAGTTAGTGCTCCCAATAGGTTATAGGACTTACCATTGCCTTAACTAAGAAGTATGTGGTAACCATTGCCACCTCCTACCCAGGAAACCCAATTAGCTAGCATCCATTTGCATTTACATGAAAGTTTGGACTTGCTAATGTTTCTGTAAACTTTTATTATAATTTGCAATATGCTTATTAAGGCCCTTAAAAATGCTTAGTGTGCATGAGAATTACTTCTATGGTAATCCATCTTACTACTCTTAGCTCTTTCATAGGACATAATGAGCACACATAATGCCATTGCTAAAAGAATTATGCTATGCTTATTACTACAATTTATTATTGAAATTTGGTACAAGAAGACATGTTCACCTAATTATGTACTAAAAACTCATTGTTATCTTTGTATGTGAGGGAACAAAAACCTACAAAGTTTGACAATCATCTTCAAAAAATCATTCAACTCAAGAACTTAGAAAACAATCGATTATTTGATTCATAAGAAAGGCTTGACATTTCCCAAAACTTCCCTATCTAAAGTGTGACACGTGGTATTTCATAAGGGAAGGGGTAAAGAGCCCATAACAACTAACAAAAAATGAGTACACATGGAAACTAATCGATTAGTGGATGATCGTTTAAAAATAAAGGACCCGTCCGTAAAAACATGACAGGTACCACCCTTCACTCCCAAATAAGCATTAATCTATGTTTCTCATAAGAAATTACTAACTTAAGCATCGGAGTATGCTCGGCAAATCCATCTTTATTATGCATGGCTAGTTTTATTCACTGTAGGATCCCTTGGTTATCATCGATCAACTTGAGTAAAAGCAAACCAAAAGACTAAAAAGCTAAGGAATAGTAGAAGATTCAGAAAAGTAATTTGCAAGTCCGATTGATAAAAGAAAGGAAAGAAAATAGTGAAAAGCCAAAGATCGAGTCAGGAGCTCAAAGGCAAACTTAGTCCAGGTAGATCCCCTAGTATACTCAAAATCTGAGTAGATCCCTCAGTCTAGGCAGATCCCTGGGTACACTCAAAATCTAAGCAAAACCCTCGGTCTAGGAAAATCCACCAATATACTCAAAATTCAAGCAGATCCCTCGATTCAGATAGATCCCAAGTGTACTCAAAATCTAAGCATATCCCTTGGTCTAAGCAGATCTCCTGATATACTCAAAATTTAAGCACATCCTATGGTATACTTAAAATCTGAGTGGATCCCTTAGTTTGGGCAAATCCCCTTGTACATTAAAAATCTGAGCAGATCCTTCTGTCTGGGTAGATCCCTTGGCACATTTAATATCCGAGTAGATCCCTCGATCTGGGTAGATCCCCTGTATACTAAAGATACAAGTAGATCCCTCAGTTTGGATAGATCTCTTCAATATGCAAATATCGAGTAGTCACTCGACATGTGAAAGGCCAAATAGTCCCTTTGGCACATAAAATTCGAATGGCCCCTTTAGTAGGAAGTTCAGGTCGAGCAACTTCAACATTAAGTCTAGCTTGAGCAGCTCTAGCAGTATTAAGTTCAGAACAAATGACCTTAACATTGAATCGGGCTAGAGTGTCTCCATCAGTATCAATTTTCGGTCGACTCCTTTGATATTAAGATAAACTTCAATAGCTCTTTGATACTATACTCAACCTTAAAACGATAAGAGATCTGAAATTCAGATTTCAACTACAAGCATATAGTTGAATCATTGCTAGCCCCAAGTATGAGACGATCGATACTCAAATTATTAAGAACTCTCACGTTTTCAGTTACACGACTAGAATCAATTTTTATGTTGAGTAGAGAGTAGCTAACCAAAAAAGATTAAGGGTTTTCAAGCAAGTCGATCGTTATACTCACCGAGGAGAAGGAAGGCAAATGACATAGCTCAAAATAAACTGTTCGATGATGATGGTTCGACTAGGTTGAGAACTAGTCAAATAGGCCCAAGCCCAAAGACACCAGCTTATGCACCACTCATCTATATAAACCAAAATATACACTCTTGAAAAGGGGACTTTACTTTCCTTCTCATTTTGTCTCCTCCTACAATGTCACTATTTTGACCGTTAGATTACTTTTGGAAGCCTTAACTCCAATCACTTTTGTTCTTGTTTTCCAGGTCCTGTAGATCAAAATTTGTCATAAAATGACAGAAAGTAATACTGAAATACTATTACTTATATTGTAAGAATATTTAATATAATATAAATGGTAATTTGTTTCAAAATATAAAGTTATATTATGATTACAACTACATTTATAAAAGATAAAGAATTATATTAATAATAAAATATATTATATTTATAATAAAAATTTATCAAATTTTATTTAAAAATATAATATACTATAGTATAAGTTTACACATTGTTATTTATTTATAAGTTTATATATTAAGTTAATTTATGATATAAATGTGCTGAGCTCTAGTAACTTAAACTCAACTCATTTGTAATATGAATTAATTAATTGACACCGTGTACCATCTATTTATCTTATAAATTAGATTTAATCAAGTAAAAAAATCAAATCAATTTGTGAGGGGCATGTGAGCTGGCTTTTTGATTGCCGGCACTACTCATGGGCTTATTTGCAAGGTGAGGAAGGACCTTGGAGAACGCCAAAGCCAACAAAGGTTAAAAGTGAAAAAGTGAAAAAATGAACCCTCTCTAGCATTTTCCCCATTTCAGATTCCATTGTCGCAACCAAATTCCTATCTCTAACTTCTTTCGCAACAGCCGCGCCAGCAACGCAGCTCAGCGAGCACGCCGTCGCCGTCCAAGTCCTCTCCATTTCAGCCACTGCCCGCTATCGCCCTAGACCGTCAAGCCGGAGCCACGGTCGGTCCATCACCATCATCAACAAAGCTTGCTCCTGACGCTTCCGTACCTTTATTACTCTTGCAGGCTCGCAGCATCTTTTACCAGGTATTCCCCAAGTTTCCTTTCATCCGTTCAATCTTAAATCCCATTTTGGGTTGCTTTCCCTATTTTTTCCCCCTAAACAAACTTAGCTCAACAAAATCCTATAAAAGACAAGATATTCTGCTTAAATTTTGAGTTCAATCATTTTAAGATCTTCTCTGCCAATAAAATGAAAGCTCATGGATGCTCTTTTGTTGATGAATATGATAGAGAAAATTATAAAATGGAATCACAGGTCCATATAAAATTTGGCATCACAATCACAGGTCTATATGAAATGGAGTTAAGGAAGGCATTTTAACAGGGTCAGTTTGAGGTCAGTAACTAGTAAGCGTTAATATGAGAGTTTTCTGGTAGGGAAGAAATCAGCTCTAGGTAACAATTAGTTGAGTAGTTGTTCTGTGATGAAGTTGATTATTATGTTGTTTTTATTATTAGGTAACAATAATATAGGTAATAATAATTGTTTGTATTATTAAAGAGTGTCCCTGAAACAGGATTATTAAGTTGTAGGCATAAGTGTTATAGAATAATAGAAGTAAATTAGTGAATACCAATCATATTATCTCCTGAATTTCAAGACGTGTACAAAAAAATTTTCATTTTCAAAGCGAACAATGGGCAGTCAAAATCTCTGAAGCAAGGGCGCACAATTTACCGCCACACATGACACTCCTTGAATTCAGCTTTTATTGTTTAATTATGTACATACTTTCTTTTACCACTCTAATATTTTTTGTTTTTTATATTGCTGCTACTGAATATCATTTCTGTTTGTTCAACTATAAATTCCATCCTTTGGAAAATTCTCTTCAGCAATGAAACAAATCCTTCATGATATTAGGATGGTGATGGGAGTTTCAGTCTATTTATTAATTTTGAGTTTTGTGAATCTAAGAAAATGTTGAACAAAAGTGTTGTTATTGAAAGATCTGCACCCTTTAAATAAAGGGTGAGTTATTGAGAAAAGAACTTTAGTTTGTGATAGATTTGTCTTCTTAATAGGGAAAATGTAGTTCCACTTTCACTGGTTCAATCTAGTGCATAAGTATTCATTTCTGGAATCTTTATCTCATCACATTCTGCATGATATTAGTTAGAAGCAATTTGTTAAATCAGAATATCAGATATCGACTTTGTTGCCACCTTCTGTCTCGTGTTTGCTTTAATTGCAAGCCTGAGTATCTAACATTACATTAACATCATATGGGCGTTCTAAACTTGATTCAACAAGTAGGTTGTAGGCTGTCTTTTAAAGGTATACATGATGATGGTTTGGTTGATTTGCATCCATTTTAACTTGTCTGTATATTAGCTGCATCACAGTAGTTTTCCTCATCAAATTTACAGATTTTGTAAATAACCTATACAAACTATAGAATGAGGCATCTCATAGCGGAGATGCGAGAGTCAATATCTATCATGATATTTATTTTTAGTCCAAACTTATCACAATAACATATACAAGGCTTTTATGAGCTTTGGCTCTCCTTTGTGGTCACGTGGACTTTGGATTTCAACCAAACTCTTGATCTATGTGGGCTGAAACTCCATGGAGGTGAAGTCCAGTTGCCTCCTTTGTGCCTCATGCTTTTCCACCAATTCCCTGTTACAGAGTGTGGCTACCATTTCCCATCTTCTGGAAAATGCGTCTTATCAGAGCTGCACTGAGATCAAACTGTGCACTTCAGAGAAGCCATGGCCTCCCATTTCTTTGGGAATTGCCTAGGTTACCCACTGAAGCAGAAAAGACACCTCAGGATTCAGCTTCCAATCAATTTGTGCAAACTTTCTGTTCTGGTATGCCATTTTATGCATTTCTCTTCTCCATATTTTCTCTGTTCTTCATCCATTCATTACACCCAGGCCATTATGGTTTTGATACTTCAACTTTGCTTTAGGGTCTATCTCATATCAATTTGTAGCTTCATACTTGCAGGTTTTTCCTGTTTATGTTCATTTACAAATGTATAGCACTGAAAGCTGAAAGGTTTCCTTACATGAATGAAGTTTCATTTTCTTTCATTAGTCATTGACACAAATCGCAAGAACAAACAAAGGTCACTCTCTACTCTCGAGTTTAGACATATTTGCAGTCATAAGGAAAATGGTTTCTGTTACTAATAAATGTATTTTAGGCATTTTTTATCCCAAGTTTATTGAGCTGATGCGTATGCCTGTCAAAGGAGTTTCTAAGTGCTTAGCTTAAATTTCATTAGCTGGAATTGATATGGCATTCAGAAACAGGACTACGCCAGATGATTTAAGCTTATCACTGCTTTGTTCTCTTAGAATGCTTCTTAAAAAATGTTCTGTTCTTATGAGTAATCAATTATTCTTGCAAAGATGTCAGCTGTGTTTCTTTTCTCTTTCTCTTCTCAGGTTTGGCATATCGTAGGCTGCTGCCTGCTGGGCATCCATAATCACACACTGAAAACAGATGTGATCAATTTGATTGAAGGCTTTGAGTCTGGATGATGTTAAAGTTCTTTATGACAGTTCTTTTGACCCACTAACAATGTAATGTCATTTATCTTTTAAATTTTGCTTTGAAGGAATTGTGAAAACTTTAGCATTCTGTCACTATAAATATCACCAGCTACATTTTATGTCTGTGACTGTGAATAGTTTTTCTTTTAAAGTTGATCAGAAGAAATGAAAAGAAAGCTGATTCATATGTTTACATTTTTACTGCAGTTATTCTATCATGGGTTTGCCCATTATCCTTAACAAATCGGGACTGTTGATTTACCAACATAAAATCCCACATTTCAGAATATGCCACGTTTTTTGCTATGGATAGGGTACGTTAAGTCCTGGCCTTGCTCAGCTCCACTGGCTTCTCGCAACCATGACTAGTTTCCTTGTCCTTTTCCAAAAATGTCTGAAACAGAAGTCCTGTTCTATTATTCAAACTGTCCTGCTCCATAGGCAATTTTCTTCCCACAAACTTGCACCCAGAAGACAGAACAGAAGATTGGCTAATGCACTAAGAGTCATAGACATCATAAACCCCAAAAAAAGCAATCTAGAGAATCGTGGAAACCATCTTCAGCTCATTGAGGACATATTGGCAACTAATGTAAACGAAAGGTTGTGTGGTAATTTTGTTACTACGAATGCAAAGAGTGACAGTGGAATCACTGGTGTGGCTGATAGAATGCTTCAATACTCTGTTCTTCAGAATGAGAATTCTTCGTTTGTTCATTTTGGTATGCAGGAAGAAGGGTCAAGTGTTGATGTCTGCTTCTTGTCACATGCTGTAAGCTCATGTGGGTCTAAGCGTGACCTTTGTGGTGGACTACAATATCATTGCTTAGCAATCACAACTGGGTTTATTGCCAATGTTTATGTTGGAAGCTCTTTGATAAGCTTGTACAGTAAGTGCACATTGTTGGATGATGCATATCAAATATTTGAGGATATGTCTGTGAGAAATATAGTATCATGGACAGCAATTATTGCTGCGTTTGCGCAAGAATGGCATATTGACATGTGTATAGAGCTTTTCCGAAGGATGATGAATCTGGCATTGAAACCCAATCATTTCACTTATACGAGTATTCTAAGTGCTTGTGCTGGCAGTGGAGCTCTGGGACATGGCAGAAGTGTTCATTGTCAAATAATTCAGATGGGTTTTGATTCTCATATCCACGTTGCTAATGCCCTAATCACAATGTATTGCAAATGCGGAGTGATTCACGATGCCTTGTATATATTTGAAAATATGGATGGGAAAGATGTGGTCTCATGGAACTCCATGACTGCAGGCTATGCACAGCATGGGCTTGCACAAGAGGCAATTGATCTCTTTGAAGAGATGATGAAGCAAGCAGTTAAACCGGACGCAATTACTTACCTTGGTATCTTATCCTCATGTCGGCATGCAGGTCTTGTTAAAGAAGGCCAGCGTTACTTTGATTCGATGGTTGAACATGGTGTGAAGCCAGAATTAGATCATTATTCATGCATTGTTGATCTTCTTGGCCGTGCTGGCCTGCTTATGGAGGCTCAAGATTTCATAAAAAATATGCCTGTTCATCCTAATGCAGTAATATGGGGTTCACTACTTTCTTCCTCCAGGCATTATGGAAGTGTATGGATTGGCATCCAGGCAGCTGAAAGCAGGTTATTGCTGGAACCGAGGTGCCCTGCAACACTTCTACAGTTAGCCAATCTTTATGCCAGCGTAGGGTGGTGGGATCAGGTAGCACGAGTGCGGAAATTGATGAAAGATGAGGGGATGAAACCCAATCCTGGTTGTAGTTGGATTGAAGTTAAAAATGAGGTCTATAGATTTGGAGCAGAAGATAAGTCAAACTGCAGAATGCCTGAAATTCTTATGTTGATGGATAGTCTGATAGACCACATGAGAAGGTTTGGCCTTGAGGTCCAAAGGCATGAGGAAGAAGATTGACTCGGAGAAGCACATGAATGACAGATTCATGAGCAAAGAAGCTTCCAGGAAAGTCCACACTCATTACTCATGTCCATCTCTCACTCTCCTTTCCACCTCAGCTAGTTTTCCAACTCAGCCAAAAATTTAGGAGGCAAAATTTTTAGCCCCAAAATAATACACGAAGAACTAGGCAGCGGCAACCACGAGGAAAATGGACTGCACAGAGGCAACCACAAAAGGAAAATGGACCAAGCAGAGAGGATCAAGGGAAGGAGAGAGAGAGAAAAAGGAAGTTTTTTTTAATTTTTTCTATGGAAAACATTTTTTAAGAATAATATTATTTATTTATATTTATAAAATATTAAAATAATAGAAAATATTTAATTTGTTTAATGTTAAATATGAAAGGCATAACAAAAAATATCCTCTATTTTAAAAAAGAAGTTATTTTTCTCTAAAATTATAATATCATGTATTATTTTTTTAATTATAAAATATATAAATATAAATAAATTAGATTTTTTTATAAAAAAAAAACCTTCAGATAAAATATATGGAATTAAAGTTGGGGATAAAGTATCATTTGAATCTCATAAAATTGTTAGGACTAAGAATAATGTATTTATAGAAAAGATTATTGTAATCAGGGTTAATTTGTATTTAAAGTTTTTAATGTTATGAATGAAAATGCATCCGCCTCTACTTTCAAGATCAATTCCTTTTATTTATGGTGTGTTAGATTATGACATGTAAATGCTTCTTCTGTTACAAAAATGAAATCGTCAAGATGAATTTTAGGAATTAGTTCAAATAGTATGAATAAATGTCAAGTATTTGTTAAAACTAAATTAACAAAGAAATCATGTTTACTGATAAATAATAGAAAATCTAATTTATCATATTTAATACATATAGACCTAGGTGGTCTAAAATGAAACGTGTGGAAAAAAAAATTATTATATGAACTTTATAGATGATTATTTTATAGATAATAAAGTTTATTTACTTAGGAATAAGGATAAAACCTTTAATATGTTCCTTTAATATAAGGTTGAAATTGAAAATCAATTACAAAGAAAAATTAAAGGGGTTAGATCATATAAAAGTGATGAATATACTTTGTTTAATGACTTGTGTAAAAAGAAGGAATAATACATGAAATCACACTATCATATTTACCTTAATCAAATGAGGTAGTAGAAAGGAAAAATAAAACTTAAAAAAAAAATAAATACAATGTTAGTAAGTTCCTCTGCACCAAATAATTTGTAGGGTGAAGCAATTCTATTTGCATGTCACATACAAACTAGGATTCCAAATAAGGAAACTTGGAAGACACCTTAAGTGTTAGGGAAAGGATACACACCAAATATAAAATATCTAAAAGTGTGGAGGTGTCTAGATATAGTGGTGTTATCTTAACCTAAGAAAAGGAAAATATAAAAAAGATCTGATTGTATGTTTGTGGGTTATGCTGATCATAATATTGCATTTTGGTTTCTTGTTTTAAAAAATGATGTGCTTGATTGCTATACAATAATTGAGATGAAGAATGATGCATTCTTGGAGCACATTTATCCATCGCATCATAAAATTTCTCATGCAACAAAGACTTCAAACGCACCTTTAATTGACTCCATACAAATTAATGAGATTTTAAGAATGAGTAAAAGACAAAGAAGAGAAACTTCTTTTGAAAATGATTTCATATTTTTATTGTTGGCAATGAACATTTGTCTTACTTTGAAGAAATTTCTTCTTTTGATTGTAAAATTTTGAAAAGAAGCAATTAAAACTAAAATTGACTCAACTTTAAAAAATCAAACTTGGAAACTAATTGAATTGTCCCCAAAGTTGGTGGCAAATAGATTTTCAAAAGGTAATTAAATTACATCATGAAGGTTCAATTGAAAGTAAAAAGCTCGTTAGGTTGGAAAAGGCTTACCAAAAATAAAATATTGATTATTTTTAATAATTTTGCACCACTAACAAGAATTTCTTCAATTCATGTATTATTTACATTAGCTTTTATTTACAAATTATTTGTACATCAAATGGATGTGAAAACTATATTTTTAAACAGTGATTTGGAAGAAGAAATTTACATGGTGCAACCTAAGGGCTGTGAGGTCTTTGGACAAGAAAATAAAGTCTGTAAATTACATAAGTCTTTATATGGTCTAAAACAAGCACCAAAATAGTGATATGAGAAATTTGATCAAATTTTAATATGCAATGAATTTTATCACATGTCCAAAATTAGGTATATGACTAGTTTGAATCACCAAGTGGTGACTCGAGAATCCTAAACCTTTCATTCTTTCATAAAATCTTTATTCTTTGAAAACCATGAAAAATAACACAATAAATGTGATTGCATGCATTTTAAATATGATGTGCAAGTTTTATTTGAAAACTTCCTTTAAATGCATTTTCTTTGAAAGTGGAAAAACATAACTTTTTTGAACATGAAACATGACTTGAGTTTGTCTATTTGGGCAACTGGAATTGTTAAAGTATAGTAAAAAACCACATATCTAATTTTACATGATTCATAAGTCTCCGTTAACTGAGAATGAGCATCCAATCCTAACATTTGCATGTTTAAAATTAAAGGAGTGAGTATAACCCGAGTACTTAGTGAGCAAAAAATCTTCACCTCCATTTTGGATGGAAATCCTTTTGGTCATACATGTAATCCATAACATACATATCATAATACACATAATACAATCATGCATCATTCACACACATGTCACATAAACATTGAAGCTGAATACTTAATCTTGATTCATCCTTGATGAGGAGTTTATTCGTTCTTTATTAGATGATATCTGTGATCATAACTTCCTACAACTAAGTATCTTTAATTGCTTTTAATCATTCTATCTTATTAAAGTCCTTCATGACATGATAAAACCTTATCTATTATTGTTTTCCTCTAGTTAGGCATCACACTCAGTCACATCTCCTTTTTATTATATTTTAATCATTCAATTCACATATCATATTAATCATTCATGTGACATTTCATTATGTTCATTCATATCACATATACCAAGACATGGAGTTACTATAATAATGCAATTAGTGGCTATATCTGGTAGCATACAGCATCTCTCAGGTCTTTTAATGGCACATTTGGATTGTGCAAATCATGTTACTATCCTATCCTATGAGTTAAAAATATTATACATGAATACACACACTATTTTAGTAAATCTGAGGGAAAGAGTCAATGAACATAGATGGTCCATGATCATAACATGTATTGATAAATGCCTCTCATGACATTTCATATATATATGTCCTCCTACAACACATTTGATCACATGCGTTAACAGCTTACTTGCTTCACTATGAAAACATATCTAGGTCAAACAATTGAATATACTGAATCATCTCTTAGTACACCTAGGCCCCTCCCTTATTACTTGAACTAGTCACAACCACAAACAATTTTGTCTGATAAATTGTTTAACTTTAACTTTCTCTATAAATGTACTATTCTATCTTTTTTAAGCTCAACTATCTAATCTACACTTAGCTTATCATCAATCCTTTCATTGCTAGCATTTCATCCTTAACTTATTTAACATTATTACTAACATTTAATTTACGTGCATTTCTCTCTAATTTTTTCTAACTTAACATTATTACTAACACTTGATTTACATACATTTCTCTCTAATTTTTTCTAATTCATGTTAATTCATAAATATGAAAAGTCAAAATTTTTAAATATTTGACTAGTTTCTAGTTCCAATCCTAAACTAGTCCATTACATGAATTCACATATGTTTTATATTCATAAAGTCAAATAATCACATATGTCCCTAAGAACATTCTTGCTTCCTTATCTTTTATTTAGCTTTGTTCATTTTTCCTAACACATAGAAAGCATTTGGGAATTTTGAAGTGGTTAAACATATATACATAAAGTGTGAAAATAATGATTGTGTTATCATCATCTATCACAATTTCTTTATGTGAATTTGATTTATTATGGATTTGAGAAGATAATTAAATATAATAATTCGTTTCATCTTTGGTTTTTATGTCTTCATCATAACTAGTGTAACATATGAGTAGTACCCAACTTATTGAAGTTGCAAATGAGGTTAAGGAATCAATGGTAGGAATGGAAAGAACTTTTGTGCCCTATCTTTGATGAAAAATATGATAAATTTAAAACTTATATTTGTTACTAAAAAAAGACTCAAAATAACGAAGTTTTGATTGAGTTAACAATCTTGTTAGTCTATGCGAAATTTTTCCATCTAAAAAAGGCCTAATTTACAAAATGATTGACATTGTGTTAATTTTGAAAGTTTGTAAATAAAATTGATCCAACTAAAATTTAAATGATAAAATTGAAAACTGAGCAAAATTAGAAAGTAGAAAGTACATTTTTGTTGAAAATAATCCAAATTAGATTTTGAAAAAAAAATGATAAAGGCCGAAGCATTAAATTGTGGAAACTGAAGCCTTAATTATAACAAGATAAGGCTGGAGTTTGAGATAAGCCTAAAGTCTTTATTTTTTGGAATGCTGTAGATAAATCTTAGTGAAAATAGGGTTGATTTGTGGGAATAAAACTTTAAGTCTTTGTGAAGATAATGTTGATTTATTAAAAAAAAGTTGAAGAGTTTTTTCTTTATCTTTTTAGGTTAGTTTTGCCTATAAATATAGCTTGTTTCAAGTTTTGTAATGTAATAAAAATGTGAGGAAGAGAAATAAGTTAGCAAGCTTGTGAGTTTAGATAGAGTTTAGATAGAGTTCTTCTTCATGTATTGAGTTAAAGTCGTGATTAATAAATTTCTCTTTTCTCGTATTTTTCTCCAGAATTCTTCTTTTAATTCTTTTGACTCCAACATCTAGTATCAGAATTCAGTTATGATATGGCATCAAATTCAATTCAACTACAGCTTCCTAAATTGAATGACAAAAATTATGACAATTGGAGTGTGAAATTAAGAGTAATCTTCAAATCCCAAGATTTGTGAAATTTGGTGGAGACTGGTTATTCCGAAATATAAGACCAAAAAGAGTTTAATGCATTGGAGAAAGATAAGAAAGATGCACTAGTGGAGAATCAAAAGAAGGATAAAAAAGCATTATATGCAATTTTTCAAGCCGTTAAGGAATCAATATTTGGAAAAATATCATGTGTGAATACAACAAAGGAGGCATGGGATATTTTGCAAAAATCCTACAAAGGTGATGATCGTGTCAAACGAGTGTGGCTACAAATACTACAAGGTGATTTTAAGTCATTATGTATGAATGACTCAGAATCAATTTCAGCCTACTTTGATCAAGTTCGGTTCATAGTCAACCGATTAAGAGTTAACTGAGAAGAAATTTCAGACACCAGAATTGTAGAAAAGATCCTGCAATCTTTGACTACAAAGTTTGATTACGTTGTTATAACAATCGAAGAATTACAAGATACATCAACCATGTCAATAGAGAGGTTGATGGGTTTGTTATATTCATATGAGCAACAGATGAATCAGAAAGCCATAAGCTCAAGTCCCAAGCAAGCTTTGCAAAGCATGATGAATCACCAAAATCACAAAAGCCACCAAGGCAGTCAAGGTCATGGTGGATGAGGACGAGGATGAGGACATGGAAGAGGTGGATATTTTAATCCTGCCAATGAAGAAAAATCAAGTGATAGTAATTTTCAAAAACATCGAGTAGGTTGAGTCTACAAAGCATACTAATATCGTAAATGTGAAAGAGAACCTGGTGTTGGCATGCAAATCAAATGAGCCAAATATGGAGTACACAGATACATGGTATCTTGATACTGAGTGCAATAATCACATGTGTGGAAGATTCATATCTAGATGAATCTGTACATGGAGAAGTAAATTTTGGGAATAAATCCAAAATTCCTGTTATGGGCAGATGCGATATCAGCATTAAATCTAAAGACAACACAAATGTTACTATTGTTAATGTTTATTTTGTGTCAGGTCTTTATTGGAACTTATTGAATATTGGCCAGCTTTCTAGAAAAGGACACAAAATTGATATCCAGATTGGAGTTTATACAATCAAAGCCAAAAATGGCAGAATGATTACAATAGTGCAGATGACAAAGAATCGTATGTTTCCTCTCAGCTTGCAAACAGGAACATTGATGAATTTTTCAATGATTTTGAAAGAAGAAGAATGATTGTGTCATTTTTGGTATGGTCATCTAAACTTCCATGGATTGATACTATTGGCTAAAAAAAAATGGTAATAGGCTTACCAATAATGAGGGCTCCCAATCGACAGTGTGTAGGGTGTATTCTTAGAAAGTAAAATAGAGACTCTTTTCTAGTTGGAAAAGCTAGGAAACCTTTGGAGTTAGTGCACATAGACATTGGTGGCTTAATTAAGGTAGAATCACTTGGACACAAAATGTATATTTTAATCTTTATGGATAATTTTACTAGAGAGACTTGAGTATATTTTCTTAAAGAAAAATTAGAGGCCTTTAAGAAATTTAAAGAATTTAAGACTTTTGTAGAAAAAACAAAGTGATTACTATGTAAAAACTTTGAGATCTAATAGAGGAGGAGAGTTCACTTCAAATAATTTTCAAATTTTTACAAAAGCCAAGGGATTCAACATTAATTGATAGTCAGTTATACACCTCAGCAAAATGGTATAACTGAAAGAAAAAATAGAACAATTTTTGAAATGGCCCGAGCTTATTGAAAGCTAAAACTTAGCCAAAGCCTTTTTGGATGGAAGCTATTGCTTATGTTACATTTTTATTAAACAGGTGTCCCACAAAAAGAGTTCTTGGAAAAACCCTAAAAGGAGCTCGGAGTGGTAACAAGCTAGAAGTTTCTTTCTTGTGCATATTTGGGTGTCTTGCATATCCACATATTCTATATGAGCGAAGAAAGAAACTGGATGACAAAAGACAAAAGTACATTTTCATCAGTTATAGTGAAGTGACTAAGGGTTACAAATTATACAATCCTATAATAAAAGAAGTGACTATGAGTAAAGATGTCTAGTTCATTAAAGATGAAGCATGGGCATGGAATCAAAAAGATGAACAACAACAAGGTGTTATCTTTGGAGATGAACCAAAGTCAATGGAAATAGAAAGATCTTTTCCTAACAATTCATTCCCTAGAAACTTTTATCCACCAATAGCAGCTCCAGAGACATCAAAACATCATCAATGAACATGAGTGTTGCCAGCTCATTTACAAAATTATGTGGTTACATATGATAACGATCATGAAGATATTGATGAAACTATTGTGAACTTTTTCCTATTTGCAGATTGTGACCCAGTTTCCTATGAAGGTGCAATAACTGATGAACGATGGATTCAGGCAATGCATGATGAGATTCATTCAATAGAGAAAAATGTACATGGAAGCTAACTACTTTACCACCTGGGAAGAAGGCTATTGGAGTCAAATAGGTATACAAGATAAATTACAAGCTTGACGATCAGGTAGATCGCTTGAAGGCAAGACTGATTGTAAAAGGCTACAAACAGGAGCCTGGGGTAGCCTACTTTGAGGTATTTGCACCTGTTGCCAGAATTGATTCTATTTGAATGATTGCAGCACTTGAAGCTCAAAACCAATAGAAACTTCATTAGATGGATGTGAAATTAGTATTTTTGAATGGCTTCCTTGATGAAGAGGTCTATGTTAAGTAGCCACCTAGTTACATGAAGAAAGGACATGAGAAACAAGTTTACAAATTGAAAAAGGCATTGTATGGTGCTTGGTATAGCCGGATTGATGCATACTTGCTGTAGCAAGATTTCCAGAAATGTTCTTATGAGTAGGCCCTATATATCAAGTCAAAACCTAATGATGATCTCATTATTATTTGTATTTATGTTGATGACTTGATATTTATAGGAAATTGCAAAGAGATGTTTGATGAATTTAGAGAGGCAATGACTAGCCAGTTTGAGATGATAGACATGGGATTGATGTCCTATTTTTTAGGCATTGAAATGCAATAAATTGATGATGGTATTTTTATTTTCCAACAAAAATTTGCCAACAATATTTTGAAACGTTTAAAAATGGAGTCGCTCAAGCCTATCTGAACATCGATTGCACATATTTCAAAAGCCTAGTTAGCGATTTGATATATCTGACTTGCACTAGACTAGATATTGCCTATGGTGTGGGGATTATTAGTCGATTCATGGAATAACCTTGCCAATCACATCTGCAAGCAGTAAAATGAATTTTATGATACATGAGTGGTACCCATGATAACAGGATCTTTTACTCCTACTCTAACAATTTCAGTTTAGTAAGATATACATAGTGATTGGGTAGGTAATATGAAAACTTAGAAAAGCACTTCTGGTATGCTTTCTTTCTTAGACAAAGATTTTTTTCATGGTTCTTAAAGAAACAACAAGTTGTTACACTTTCCATAGTAGAAGATGAGTATATGACCGCAGCTTCTACAACATGTTAAGTAGTTTGGCTTTGTAGGATGCTCGATGAATTAATACATGAATAGGTAGGTCCTATGAAAATCATGTGTGATAATAAATCAACTATTGCATTAGCCAAAAATCCAGTTTTTAATAGCAGAAGTAAGCATATTAGCATCAAGTATTATTATATTTATGAGTTAGTAAATAATAGTAAAATTGAACTAGAATTTTGTAAATATGTAGATCAAGTTGCAAACATTTTAACAAAACCACTGAAGGTAGATGCATTCAAGAAATTGAAGATAATATTTGATGTTATTTCAAAATCAAATTTAAGGGAGGCTATTGAAAATAATCTAAATTATATTTTAAAAAAAAAATGATAAAGCTCAAAGCCTTAAATTGTGGAAACTGAAGCCTCAATTATAACAAGATAATACTGAAAATTGAGATAAACCTAAAGTCTTTATTTTTTGGAATGTAGTAGATAAATCTTAGTATAAATAGGGTTGATTTGTTGGAATAAAACTTTAAGTCTTTATGAAGATAATATTGATTTATTAGGATAAAGTTAAAGAGTTTTTTTCCTTATTTTATTAGGTTAGTTTTGCCTATAAATATAGCTTGTTTTAAGTTTTGCAATGCAATAGCTTGTTTTAAGTTTTGTAATGCAATCAAAACGTGAGGAAGATAAATAAGCTAGCAAACTTGTGAGTTAAATAGAGTGCTTATTTATGTATTGAGTTAAAGTCATTATCAATAAATTTCTCTTTTCTCATATTCTTCTATGAAATTCTTCTTTTTATTCCTTTGGTTCCAACAATTTTGACCCATTCTTTTAACTTCTAACTCTATTTTTTTTTAAAAAAATAATCACTTGTACTAAAATTATATATTCACTTTCTTATATTATACACTTGGTACAATCAGAGTGAAACATACAGTATACATTTACCTCATATCAATTTTGATTTTGACATCGTAACTTTTTATAGTAAAGTTTCTATACATGACTCCATATATAACTAAAAATTTTGTTAAAATAACTATATCTTTTTACAAATTTTATAGGCTTCTGTTCCAAATTTTTTTATGAAAATCTAAATACTTTTGTGCAGGATTTTATAAATGAACTTGTATAATTTTGTTTAAATATCTTGTAACGTTTTGTATATGTAATTATTTTTAATAAATTTTGTAATATCTTACACTAAAATTATTGAAAAATTTATCTTCTTTTAGTATGTGTTGAAATAGAATTTCCTCCTTTAATACTTGCCTCCTACTATAAAATTCCTGGCTTTGCCATTAGTTTCAAACATGCACTGTCGAACCACATAATTAACTAATTAGGTTAAGCGCGAACAAAAATTGCGCCATGTGCAAGAAGAATAGGCCAAACAGGAGAGCTTCTTAAATGGACCAGGTGCACTTAGTTGTATACAATAAACTAAAGCTAATGGAAGAGGGATACACAAATTTTTTATTATTTATTAATCTATTCTTTCTCCTCTATTTGATGATATGTCATTTTTTATATTGGTTTATTGGACAAAGTTTAAATACACTTATATATCGTTTAGTTAACAAAAAGTTTTATAAGAAGTCAAATTTCATAAAAAGTAGAGAATGATGATGTTGTTTGGTTGGTCATTAACTGAAAAATAGAAAAAGTAGGATTTTTTAAGTTTTAATTTTCACAAAGTAAGGAAAGTTTCTAATTCATCCCTTCCTAAGTAAGAAAAACTTCTTGTGCTTTAATAAAATAGAAATACAAACTTATCCTCACAATTTAAATAATGACAAAAATATCATTTTATTTTATTATTAGTTTTTTTAGTGACAAATTGTTTAATGTTAAGAATATATTTTAGTCATTTTAATAATATTTCTATAAAGTTCACAATTGAAATAAACACAATACATGAACTTACTTTTTTAAAAAAATGCTAATTTCTTACTGTCAACCAAATAACTTTGAACACTTTTCGAAATGTTTATAAAAAAATTTAATTGTTGGACAATTTTTCATAAAAATTTCTTTTTTATATAAACAAAATAAGTCCTTAGATAATAATACATCTTGCTAGAAGAGAACATCAAATTTTGTGCTTTCCACAGAAAACCAAGCAAATGTGAAAGTCACATTTGTTCACATGGAGGTTCTAAAATTAATGAATAATGAAATTTATCTTTTGAAAATTTTTTGGTTGGACTTAATTCATCCTAATATTGTTAGAATTTTTATATGGACTAACATAATTCAATAATATATTAAATTAATTGGATGTCACATCATTTGAGCTTATTGTTATAAAGCCTAATTATTTGTGATCATTTTGATGGGCTTATGTAGATATTGGGCTCTATGTTTGGGCTTGCCATAATGGGTAGGCTTGACCCATCTTATATATATTCACAGGGAGAGGCTCCTATTCCTTTCCACTAATCAGTGTATAGTTTTCCCATCAAAGCTGTTATAGAGAGAACTGAGGTGGAATAGGGATAGTCTCTCTCAATTCTACATTGCAAGAATCAAGATCGAACGATGGCTTCTTCATCTACGTCATTTCTAGGTATTTCTGGGAAACTTTAGACTTTCAATTTCATAATCTATGTTCTTATACATGTCATATGTAGGGATTAGATTAGAATGTTTTCATATAATTTTCTTCTTACAATTGGTATCAGAGCCATCATCTAATCCTATTGTGGCTGTAAATTGGAAATTATCAAAGTAGGTCAAAACCCAATTTGTTCTTCCTATATTAAAAAAAAAATAGTAACCGATCAGTTTTATTGAAATTGGGTTAGGATTTCTCAAGATTGTGTTTTTACTGAGAATCCAGTGTGAAATTGCTAGAAAACCTTTCGGTTTCCAATTTTGTACCCAAATAGCCTTTGGATTTCAACTTCAAATTTTTTCTTTTTGGTTCCCAATTGCGAATAATTTCTTGAGGGCTTTTGTAGATTGTAGGATTGTGAATCCAATGGGACCAAGATATAAGGTTTTCATTGAAAATTAAGAGAGAAATTGTGTAGAAATCAGAAAAAAAAACAATATTAAGATCCTAGCAAACCCAACTGAAATGTTCCTTTTGCAAACCCATGTATTTTGTCAAAAAATCATAAAATTGATAAAGGGGTTTTGAAGTTCACAAAATTTTGGTTTGATTGACACTAAGATCATGAACTTTGGTTGAGAAATGGAGGAGATATGGCCACTGACCCATTTCTGCATTTTGGGTCGAAAACTGGGTCTATGTGACCTATCTGGTTGAGGAAGATGAACAGTGTTCCTCATGCCAGGCCCACTCGCGACACTGGGCACGTGTAAGCGCGTGTGGGCAGCTCTAGCGTCATTTTGACACGCTATTCTTTCTAGTGTGCTCCACGTGTTGTTTTCTCCCATTTTTGAAACTTTAATTAGTTTTTGAAATTCAAGAAGAATTTATTATTAATTTAATGACATTTAAAATTAGTAAAAATCTATGTTATTAATTGATTTGAAGCCT
>JANHAO010007295.1:0-20341 GCA_026873985.1 Saraca asoca
TTAGTTGCAAATGATAAGAGTTTTAATATTCATTTTCTAAAATTTTGTTTTTCAACATCAAATTTATTTTTCAACATCAAAATAAACATATAGCTTAGAGATATCCATTCTAAGGCTAACAAAAGGTGAGGAAAGGTGATATATATTAAGTAGATGGTAGAAGGACTATAAGGGGAGACACTCATCTTTTTTGTGGTTCTGCCAAATCCAGGACTTACTGGACCCTATGTCCACGATGGTGATTCCATCATTATAACTTATCTGAGTTTCTGCTTACAAGAATTGGTTTCTCTCCCCTCTTGCTAACAATGTCATCCTATTTATAGAGGAAGGATGAGCTTCGATCATTAATAACAAGCTACAGTTGTGTTACATAAGATAAATAAGAAAAAGACAGTGAAAAGACCACATTTTGACTGTAGGCTGTGGAAGTAGGCTTCTCGGGCCATCTTTGCAACCTTATAGTTGTTTCCGTATCAGACAAAATATTCTGTCTGTCTCAAGCGAGAGTTCCTTGCTTCGAGAAGTCGTGAGGGTCGTTGTAGTGGGGGAAGCGAGTGCAAGAAGAGCGATCGACCATTATGTTGGGTCGACCCTTGAGCTCTTATCACTGAATCGTGTTGTCGCTGGGGTGACGCACTCCTTGCCTTCGTCGTTTCCATAACGATGAGTGAAATAGGGTTTTGGCATTTGTCTTTGTCTATTGATACTTCCTGTTATCAAGGGCAAAGCTTCCCGATAACTCCTTGCTGGTCCGCGAGAACTGGTCTTCGTCTCCTCGGGGCCTCGTCCTCGCGGGGCCTGCTTTCAGTATACAACAATAAGCAAGAGAATTCTGAGAACAACTCTCAAAAAGGTGTAATTTAAATTACTACCTTAAGGTTTATTTGAATTATACTTTGTTTTATGAATTAATTAGTAACAACATGATCCAGGATTGGGAAAATTTTAAAATTTTTGCTACGCATACATGATGCATATGATTAGCATATTTGGTATGTTTAGATTTATTTTTCCCAATAGTGGTCTCAAAGCCCATGTTATTCTTTGTTATTTCATAATTGAGGATTTGATTGTATGCATATTGTCATTTGGTTCCATATGATCAAAGTTTTAAAGTGCAGAATCTTTTCTATAGAAAATTTTTTAGAAATAAACATGGATTGAATCCACACTTTTGAATGAAAAATACATCGGAAAGGAATTGATCAACTAATTGGCCGAATAAGGAGTTGGCTGACTAATTAGCTGGTCGTGCATGGTGGCTAGCTGAACTAGCTAGCAATGCTTATGTGCAGGTTAATTTTCTGGCCACCACACATGGTGGTTCCCACCACCTTGATTGGTTTTGATCACAACCAATCAATTCCTTGATAATAATCAATCAGCCTCATGATTTAATCACACATATATAATTTAGGATATTAATTACAATAGCAATCAATTTTGAAAAACTTGCTTAAATTGTGTTCTATAATTATGGAAACTTTCCTTAACTTTGAAATTAATTTGAATATGATTTCAAATTAATTAGAAATAATTTTGGAAACTTTCCTTTTATTTTAATAATCAATACTAATTTATTGGAAGTAATTTTGAAAACTTTCCTTTAATTATTTACTTGGTTCCAAAGTTTTGGAAAGTAACATGGAATTGACTAATTGATTGATTTTGGAATTAGTGATGATAGCTTTCCAAAATAGGTTGATTGTGATGTTTGATGATGGAATCAAATTAGTCAATTTGTTTAAATTAAAAGTTGATCAAATAACTTGAGAAATGCATGACTATAATTTAAATCAAATAGTTAATATTCTATACTTTCTTGTCTTATATGTCTCTTATTTACCTAAATGCATGGAAGGATGATCACAGACCAAAGGTTTTAGAATATAAAGTATATTCTATTTTGGGAATTTTATTAAATAGGGCTTGCATGCCCTAGCTTTCTCTCTATTTCTAAATGTAGAATTCTCTTTTCATCTCTCTCCCTTGAGTGTAACTCAAGGTTTCTTCTATAAGATGTAATTAGTTACATGGAATAGAAATTAAGGAATTTTATTTTCCTTTTAAAGAAAAAGGAGGTGTCCAAGTACATAGATGTGTGGCAAGAGGTGAATGACATGAAGATTCTTCCATTTTATGACTCAAGGAAATAATTTAAATCGTACATAATCATCCTATATGTTTATGGGTGCATGTGATTTATATGTATATATAAATGGTGACGTATGTATGACATATACTAGTAAATGTATGCATGCATAGGATTAATATGTATGATATAAATGCAATGTATGTATGTTGTAGACTAGGTTGCGAGGCCTTTAATAGTTAAGCCTTAAATTGATTAAAAAATCCCTAACTAATTTAAGTTACATGTTAAGAACATGATTTAATGCCACCCATCAAAATAATGATAACCAGAGATTGATTTCATGATAACTTATTGACTTTTTAGGTTTATGCTGCATCTTTCATGTTATTATTATTTACATATGTATGATGTTCTTGTTTGATGGTTTCAACTTAGTAAACATCTACAATTTGGAATGACCTTTGTTGATTTACTATATAGTGTTTAGGCAAAATTAGGTTTGACTTTAAACATTATAAATAAAGAGTTGTTAGTAATGTTTGATGTGATGAATAATAAATGACAAAAAGTTTTCAACCTAATAATTAGGAGTTACATTAAGATATAATTGGCAAGGAGTTGTTTATCTAGTCTAATTTATTTGAATTCATTGGTCTTTGTAAAGTTTAAGTAAATTAGACTAGGATCCTAACCTACTACAATTATCATTCAATGTGATAATCTAATTTTATTACAGAAGGTTCTAGAATTGAACAAAACTATGGGAGTTCATTTTATTAAAGTCATATGAAATGAATATTATGTTGCAATATTAATCTATCCAATTCTTATTGATGGTTGTTAAAATGAAAAATAACATCTCCTTAAGAAGTATTTTGACTGATAATAAGCTAACCAGGACAAATTAAGTGGACTGGTTGTTAGTATAAAGATGCTCTAGAGAGAATCGATTGTAATAACATGGATACTATATATCATAGCATATTTAATATAATATGATGTTCTAGCCTATTAAAAAAATTTCATTTTAAATATATATATGTTTGATATATGTATACTATCTTGGATAAAGTCCATGAAATATATTTGTGTATAAATAAATTACAATAGGGATTGTAATTATGAGATGATTTATACATATAATTATAATTTCTAAATATCCTTGATTGTGGAATAATTGAGAAACTAGGATATCAATTATTCATGAATAAAATAGAATATGTTATGTCACATTCTTATGGAAGAATGCACTGATGCCATACATTATTTGATATAGAGATATCTGAACAAACATATAAATATATATTATGGAACATATGACATGATTGACTCACTATGAAAGACCATACAGATTGTCACCATGTGTTAATGGAGTTCTCATGTGAAAGGTGGTGTAAGTGATCCTTAAACTTGAGATCAATACAATATCTTATGTATAGAGTCATGTACTATGATTTTATTATAGGCTTGCACTCTTAAAGGGTAGATATGAATAATTTTGGGTATATCATGAAGTTTATGAACATAGTGATTGATCAAGATAGAATTCATCCTCCTTAGTAACAAAGGAAAGATTTTCTAAAGATGTTTTGACATTTATGTTGTGACCAAAATCATAGGCCTACGTACTAAGGATACATAAAAGGAGTTTTATGTATGATCAATTAATGATGCGTAAAAGGAGTTTCATGTATGAATAATTGTGAGACAGCATATGGTCAAACATACACCGTAGATTGGAAATTTATAAGGTTGAAACTTAAACCATACCATAAGTCCAATTTGAATATCAAGAAATGAGGGGACTAAATTACACACTAATAGCTTATTACAAAAGTTTTTGATTTTCACAAATCTATTCCTATAATTTAGATGGTCATGATACTTTGCTAGAAGTCAATCTTAATCTATGAATTTGTTTGAACAATTTGAAGAAATTGTGTTTGAATTAAAAGGAGGTTTCTTCAATTAAGGTTATAGAAGCTTATCAATGAATTCATTGCCAACATGCTTGGAAACCTAATGGGTCGCATATAATAGAATCTCCTTGATCCAATGTCAAAGGAAAAGTCAAAATGCAACATGCTATGAATTTAAGAGTTGAATTTCGAGAACATCTTAGAAATTTAAAATGATTAATTAAGTATTATAATGTAATTAGAAATGTTAATTAGTCAAATATTTAATAATTCTAATGGAGATTACAATTATTAAATAGTAGTAAATCTCCATTGTTGAAATTTAAATATTGTAGAACATTTATATTAACACTACTAGAGATCTTGAGTAGAGGAATGATTCTTCATTTAAAAATTATTTCAAATTAATTAAAACAACTAAAGAGTGATTACATAAGAGACTTTATGAGTTTGCATTCATAGGAAAGTGTTTAGGCTAGTTGGACAAAAAAAGTAAGTATTAGGTTAAGTAGTGTGAACTCCTTGGGCCAAAAGGGGCTGCACTAGCCATGCAACCCATCTACTAAGTGAGTGGACAACACAAACTAGAGGAAACTCTAGCTTAAATGCCACTTATGTTGGTTCCTTACTCTTGCTTATGATCCAAACTTTTCTATTTTCTATTTAAAGAGGAGAAAAGCCAAATAGAAATAAATGATCAATTTAGCCCTAACACATAGGTTGTGGGCTAACTCCCTTTATGTGATCTCACTTCTCATCTCCTTTTTGCATTCAAACACTAGCGCTACCATAGTGAACTTATTATTCCTTAGAGAGCTAACACATCTTAAGCTAAATGGTTAGTTTTTCTATTCTACCAATTACATGAACTTGGTTGAAGCTTTGGATCAAAATTTTTCATGTGGATTACCGTTGGTGTTAGAGATCAAATCTGAAGGAGTTACTTAAGGACAATTCAGGAGATCTTATTGTTGTAACATTTGTAGGCCTATACCTAAAATAAATCAAAATAATCTAATTAATATTTGTTAGGAAAAATGTTATAGGTTAAATATCATGAGCTAATAAGTTTAAAAATTATTAGACTTAAAGATAAGAGCCTATGAAGAAATAGGACATGACCTATTAGAAATTTAACTAGAAAATTAAGCCCATTAAAAGTTGGATTAAGAGCTTATAGACTAGACCACATTTATAAACAAAGTCCATATGAGGAATTGGACTTTATTTTAAGGAAGTCTATGCTAAAAAAGGGATTTAAAGATGAATCTTCTAGATAAGACCCCAAAAATTGAGGACCTTGTTCTAAAGAAAGAAAAAGGCACAGCTAGGCCTTTCTAAGGAGCCAAAAACATGGTCCACTCTTCTTTTAGAGAATCCAAAGGCCTTTTGGGAAAGGCAAGGACAAAAGGGTCCAAGGTGAGGTCAAAGGTACATGAAGTCAAAAGGGTAGGAATTTAAGAAGCACAACCCCTTTTCTAGAGCACTACATGACAAGTAAGGAAAATTTTGGGATTTGGAAGTTAGTGTAAGTTTAATGGCAGCATGTTAAAGAAATAGGACATTCCATTCCTTTTATTTGACTAAAAAAAGTAAGAAAATGATAAAAATAAGTACTTTCCAATAAATAAGAGTTAAGAGAATAAAAGACTATAAAGTTTATACTATATATTTTATATGCACTGATAAACTAGTATGTACCAAACAATACATTTTATTCCCATTGAAAACCCAATCTACCAACTCTTTCCAAAAAGTGCACCAATCAATTATCAGAGAAACTAGAAACCTAGGATTTGAACTAAAGTGTAACTTGAAGGAAGGAAAAGAACAAGAGCCTCTTTTCCATTCAAAGTGGGTGCTCACACCAAAGGAAAAGGGAACTAGAGTAGTTAAGAGAAACATAGAAGAAGTAATACTTCACCATTAGTGAGGAGATATACATTAAATTAGAGAGATATGCAATTAAGAAAGGTGATCTACTTTTGGGAGACAAAATCTTCCATAAAGTTATTTCATAATTTTAGGCAATCATTAGACTAATTTAATCCAATACAACCAAATAAGAAAAATGTTCTAAAATAAAAACTAAGAAATGGGCCTAAAGAAAGAAACTTGCACAATGGGCTTAGCAAGAGCATTATTTCTTTACTTACTTGAATGGACCTTATGAAATCTTGGTCCAAAATGGCCAAGCCCAATGGGGCCTAATCAAATGCGAGAGGGATAAGGATGAATAGAGGGACAAAGGTTGTAGGAGAAAGGGAAAGGATGAAGGGAGAAAAAAGGTGGACCCTTCATACCATTTTGCCAATTTATAATTGCTACAAGAATATATAAATGGAAGTTTTTCTATGAAATATGCTCAATAATATCTATATAACTCTAATGAATAAGTGTAAATTTGTAAGTGGTTATGACTTGTAAATACTTGTTTTTAAGTTATTTATTTCTAGCTTGAACCTACTAAAGTGGGAATTAGATTACCTTTCACTTGATATTTTATCCTCACTCTAGTTATTTACTCTATTTTTTAGATACTACAAAGGAACTCTCACATCTTATCAGGATAGAGTTGTCAGTATTTTACAATGATTGTTGGTGGTGGAATTTTAAAACTGCCCATGGGACTTTAGGGTGGAATTTCACTATGTTCTTTTGGTAGACCAATATGGACTGCAACTCTTATATTGGGCTGAAGTGTTTCACGTTGGGAGCCCCACATCTTCATTTTATAGCCCTAAATATGACATGTATGATATGAGTTTATCACCTATCTTTGGACTTGTCTCACCTTGTTGCCTTACATTATCCTATTTCATGAATATAACTGTATATATATATAAAGCTTTAGGTTTTATTGGCAAATTGGACTTAGAACTTGTCTTTTGTAAAGGCCCAACTAGATTACACTAGTCCTTAGGATGATGAGTATGTTATTTTGAATTGTGACCCATAGGAAGAATATTAGCAAGGGCCTATTTGATTGGCTAAGACCAATAGACTTCATGATGATGTCCCATTTTGATAAATGTAAGTGTATATATACATATGAATTCAATGTCTATTAGTTTGCATGTTTTAAATTTTATTGGATTCATGTCTAATACTTAAGCTCATTAGGTATGATTAGTGTTAGTAATATTATGAGTAGCTTATCAAGGGAATTGCCAAGGAAAAATATAAATTACACTTCTGGAAGAAAAATCCTCCCTAGTTTTGGCCATGTCTAACAAAATAGGAGAAAATTGTTTTTGCTTGAGCATAATTCATTGGAACAATCTAGTAAAGAAGGTAAAACTTATTCAAAAATAATATGAAATATAAAGGGTTACATAATCACTTTCATATGTGGCAAATAATACGTATAAAAGGGCTAGAAGAGTAACAAGAAAACAAAACATGGATAGCTATATGAAAACCATAATTTAAGATACATAAGATGATTATAAGTGACAATAAGAGGTATTAAGCTGGTAGAGGTATTAATTTGGTATATTTATGCCTATCACGATCAAGTAAATTAGGTCATGATAGAGGTGGTATCAAAGTATGAATTAGGGCTATTATAGAAGGGACCTAGCTTTTAAGGCTATGGAAGTTCCAACCAAGTGATTATTAAAGTGATAGGTATGCACTTGGGAGCACTTGTCACTTGCTTTATAATACCAATGCAGACCATTAGGGGAGTTGGGTAAATTCTTGCCTAAAAGAATTTGAACAGTATTTGATGTATGACTGTATTTTAGAAATATGGCTAGGAAGAAGCAAGGAAATAGGACTTGAAGAGGTACTAGGGAAAATCTTGTAGAGTCAAAGCAAGCAGGATCTGCAAATTCACCTCAGAGGTTTGAGGTTGAGCAAGAGCAACAAGAAGTTCCTATTTGGGTTGTTAATATGCAACAAGCTTTAGAGAGGCTAGTAGAAATGGTTGTAGAAAACAAGAACCAAAACCAAATTCAAAATCAAGGACAAAACTAGAACCAAAATGGGAATGAAAATTGACAACTGTCACCTCCTTCCATGAAACCAAAAGATAGGCTCCAAATTATCCAAGAATTTATGAAATTGAAACCTCCATGATATGATAGCATTGATTCCAAGGTAGACCCATATCAATTCCTAGATTAGATTGAAAGGATTGGGTGAATACTGGGATGTGATGAAGCAACAATGATAGAACTAGTTAGGTACCAATTAGATGATGTATTACATTACTGGTATGTTTAATATGTGGACCGAAGGAACATGGTAGCTATACCACTGATTTAGGGATAATTTCAGCTTAATTTGGTGGATTGTTTCCTATCACCTAGTGTCAGGGAAGCCAAGGCTCATGAATTTCAATACTTGACACAAGGATGATGATGATGATACTTTAATACAATGCTTGAGGCACTTAATACCATCTAAAAAGGTAAAGGTGGAGAGATTCATGCATAGACTTTGCAATTACTATTTTGATCAAGTTATTGTTATTGATGCGACCACCTATCAGCAAGTCTTAAACCAGGCAATCTGGGTGGAATTGTGATTACAGGAAAGGAAAGGAAAGGGAAGGGACCTCTAGGAAGAAGAGGCCAAGGATGGAAGGTGGAAATCTTAGGAAGATGGGAAATGCAATATCCACACAAAATGCACCACCAAAGGCAATAAGTGAGCAGACAATAGGGTGATTTCAAGGACACTATGAATAAACTAGCATCCACTATAGGGGTACCAAGTAGAGCTTATTCGACACTCTAAACACAACAAGTTGATACGTTGTATTATAACTAACATAGAACTCATCATTGAGGGACATGCAGACATAAGTTGGAACCTGCTTTCAGTATGGATAGATGGGCCATAAGCTATGAGATTGCTTGGCAATGCACATTGAGTTCACCCATTACTTAGAACATAGCTTCTATCAAATCTCTGTTAGTACTTGGTTATGGAACTAGAAAAGGTAATAAGGGATGAGAAACCATGGGATCTCAAGCCAGAATTTATTCATTGACACATTTAAAGGCTCAAACTTCAAATGTTGTTGTGATAGGTACATTGATAACTGAGAACCTTTTTGCTCAAGTATTGTTTGATTCAGGCACTATGCATTCACTTTTATCTAAAACCCTTGCTTCAAGACTAACTAAACCTAAGATAACTCTAGAATAAACACTAATGATTACTACATCAGTAGGAGATATGTTATTGGCCACTCATAGGGTGAATAGGTGTAAAGATAGGGTTAATAATTATCCTATAGTAATAGACTTAGGAGTACTAGATATGGTTGATTATGATGTTATATTGGGAATAGACCGGCTCTCCAAATATCACACATGTGTAAACTGCTACCATAAGACTATAATTTATAAACCAGTAGAAGGAGTGATGATAGTCTTCCATTGTGAGCAATTGCAACTATGTCTAATTTTATTTCTTACACAAGGGCTCAGAAATTAATGATGAAGGGGTGTGTAGCCTACATAGCTACCACAACTGACACAAAAGTTGAAGATGTTGAAATTAGTAAAGTACTAATCATGAATGAATTCTATACAAAGGCTTTGTTGGGCTTAGGCTTTAAACAATGAGAAAATACATTAGTAGACAAAGGCTTTATTTGACTTTGGATAAAACTTGGGGTGGTTTCAATTAGTAGTGGTTAGAATTTTTTTAAAGCATTCTTAACCATAAACCAATTTTGTCAAAAAATCACATGTTTTAAATCGTGTCTAAATTTTAACTGCTTTGAACTCAATTTTTGTTTAATATAGTCAATTTTTTATAGTTTGATTTTTTTTGCCCAGGCATATAATTAAGAATAGATATCCATTAGCTCTAATCAACCATTTGTTTGACTAGCTACAAGGAGCCCAACATTTCTCAAAAATTGACCTTCATTTTGGCTATCATCAATTGTGGATCCATAAGAGGGATGTTCCAAAGATCACATTTCGACCTCACTAGTGATGTCATTTGGTTTAACTAACACCCTAATAGCTTTCATGACCTAATGAATCAATTTTTCAAACCCTTCTTGGACAAATTTGTGATTATTTTCATCGATGATATTTTAGTATATTCTAAGATTGAAGAAAAGCACACATAGCATTTGTAAATCATATCACAAACCTTGTGATAGCACTAGTTGTATTCCAAATTCTCAAAGAGTGAATTTTGGATGATGAGTGTCCATTTCTTGGGACATGTGGTCTCACAAGAAGAAATTAAGGTAGACCCTCAAAAAATTGAAGTAGTAGCCAAATGGCCAAGACCTCCTATAGTAAAGGAGATTCAAAGTTTCCTCAATGTGCTAGGATATTATCGCCTTTTTATGAAAGATTTTTAAAAAATCTTTGCACTACTTACTAAGCTTATGCACAAAAGGGAAAATTTTGTGTAGAATGATGAGTGCAGAGGAAGCTTTCAGTAATTAAAGAGATGCTTAACATTAGCTCCCATACTAACTTTGCCTTAAAAAACAAAAGGATATATGGTGTACTGCAATGCTTCTAGGATTAGCTTGGGTTATATATTGATGCAACATGGACAAGTTATTGCCAATGTCTAATGATAGTTGAAGAAGTACAAGGTGAATTATCCCATGCATGACCTAGAAATGGCAACAATTGTATTTGCATTGAAGATCTAGAGACACTACTTGTATGGTGTGACTTGTGAAAACTATATAGACCATAAGAGCTTGAAATATATTTTCAATCAAAAGGACTTAAACATGAGGCAAAGGCAATTTAGTGGAACTAGTGAAAGACTAAGAGTGTTAAATTCATTATCATCCTGCCAAGGCAAACGTAGTAACAAACACCCTTAGTAGAAAGGCCCAAAGTAAGAGGGAAGGCATGAGAGGAAGAAGGAATGCTTACCAGTGAGCAGATACACTCCACCTTAGTGGAACAAATTAAAGGAGAACAACTCAAGGTTGAAGTAGAAAGTGCTATCATATGGTGAAACCTGTATAACATGGATATGGAAGGAATAATTAAGAATAAATGATGATTATGGGTTCCTAAAGCATTGTGAGAGGAAGTGTTGAGGCAAGTGCACAAATCATTGTATATGATGCACCCAGAAGCAACTAAAATGTTTTAAAACTTGAAGAGTAACTACTGGTGGGAAGGAATGAAGAAGAATGTGACGAATTATGTAGTCAGGTGTCTGACTTGTTGACAAGTTAAAATGGAACATCAATGTCCAGCTAACTGCCATCAAAACATATAGATACCAGAGTAGAAGTGGGAAAGCATCACCATGGACTTCATCATAGGGTTACCAAGAACTAACAAAGGATACAATTCCATCTAGGTCATTGTCAACCAACCAAACAAGACCACACACTTTTTGCTAGTAAAAGTTAAGTAATTAGCTTCTTAATATGCCTAATTGTTTCTGGATAGAATGCTGCCATCATATGGAGTACTAGTCATGATTATTTTAGATCATGGTATGTAATTTACCTCCCTTATTTGGCAATCATATCAAGAAGCAATGGGTACACTTTAGCACAGTGTTTCATCTCTAAATGGATGGGCAATTAGAAAGGAAAATTCAAATATTAGAGGATATGTTAGGGGCTTGTGCAATAGAATTTGAAGGAAGTTGGGGCAAACTTTGCCTTTAATGGAATTTTTCTATAATAACAACTGCCACACTAGCATCAAGATGGCACTGTGTGAAGCATTATAAGGAATGAAGTGTAGATCACTTATCGGATGGTTCAAACTAGGAGAGGCCAAGTTGATTGGACTAGACTTGATTGAAGAAGCAATAAAGAAAGTTTAAATTATAAGAGAAAGGTTGGTAGTAGCACAAGATCACTAGAAGTCATATGTTGATATCTGATAATGAGAATTATAATTTCAAGAGGGAGAGTGTGTATTTCTTAAGGTTTCCCCGATGAAGGGTGTGACACATTTTGGAAAAAAGGGAAAATTGGCTCTAAGGTACATTAGACCATTCTCTATTACATTGGACCATTCCCCATTACAAGAAGGATTGGGAAGGTAGCTTATCAAATAGAGTTGCTAAAAGCTTAAAAGCCATACACCCTGTTTTCCATATATCCATGTCAAAGAAATATATGTCAGGTGAACCACATGTCATGGAGGATGAATTGATACAACTTGACCTAAAGTTGACATACAAAGAGTGATTTATGGCAATTGGAAATTAACACATCAAAAAGCTTCATTCTAAGGAAGTACCCTTAGTGAAAGTTGTATGGGAAAAACATTGAGAACAAAAGGCAACATGGGAGTTAGAGGAAACCATGTGGAAAAAATACCTAGAATTATTTAGTAAGACTAACAACTATGTGAATTAAAGATGGGTTGTTGACAATTATGTGCTTTGTAACTTCACTTTCTAAAAATTTGAGGGCAAATTTTTCTTAAGGGAAAAGAACTTGTGACTTCTACCTGTGCATATCTAAAATAAATCAAAACAATTTAATTAATTTTCATTAATAAAAATGTTATGGGTTAAATATCATGAACTAATAAGTTTATAAGTTGTTAGACTTGGAGACAAGAGCTCATGAAAAAATGGGACATGACCTATTAGAAATTCGACCAGAAAATTAAGCTCATGCAAAATTGGATTAAAAGCATATAGACAAGCCCACATTTATAAACTAAGCCCATATGAAGAATTGAACTTTATTTTAAGAAATTCCATAGCCCAAAAAAAGGATTTAAGGATGAGTCTTCTAGACCAAAAAATTAAGGACCTTGTTCCAAGGGAAAAAGAAGGCATAGTTAGGCTTCCTTAAGGAGCCAAAAATGAGGTCCACTCTTCTTTAAGAGAATCCAAAGTCCTTTTGGGAGAGGCAATGACAAAAGGGTCCAAGGTAAGATTAGTGAAGTCAAAAGGGTGGAATTTAAGAAGCATGGCCCCTTTTCTAGAGCACCACACAATAAGCAAGGAAAACTTTGAGATTTGAGTAGTTAGTGTAAGTTTAATGGCAATGTGTTAGATAAATAGAACTTCTGACTAAATAAAGTAGAAAAATGATAAAAATTAGTGCTTTCTAATAAATAAGAGTTAAAAGAATGAAATACTATAAAATTTATACTATATATTTTAGATAACTGATAAACTATAATTTACAAAACAATATATTTTATTCTGTTTTGAAACCCCATCTACCAACTCTTTCCAAAAAGTACACCAACCAATCATTAGAGAAACTAGAAACTTAGGATTTGAACTAAAGTGTGACTAGAAGGAAAGAAAAGGATAAGAGCCTTTTTCCCATCCAAAGAGGATTGGCACACTAAAGGAAAAAGGAACAAGAGTAGTTGAGAGAAATTTAGGAGTAGTACTTCACCATAAATGAGGAGATATACATTAAATTAGGGAGATATGTAGTTAAGAAAGGTGATATATTTTTAGGAGATAGAATTTCCCAAAAATCATTAAACTAATTTACTCTAATATAACCAAAAGATGACACATGCCACTCCACTTTCTCAAACAAAATGCCACTCACTCATCCATCACCCAAAATTTATCTCATTTCACACCAAGTCACTCACTTAGCTAAACCATTTATTCTCTCTCGCCCATTTCATTCTCATCTACTTCCACCACTCAAAAACTCAAGACCAAAAACTTAACCACTCCCACCTATTCTTAAAGTTCTTCTTTTGCATGAAGATCCAAGTATTTCTTTCACTTTAAAGCTTTCTTAAGTTAACTTCTTCCTAACATATTTTCTTTTCATCTTCTCCTATTCATCTTTTCTTAAAAACAAACTAAGTTTGGAAAAATGAAAAAACCTCCTGAGCTTTAAGTGTGGATGAAGATCTCTTTGATCTAAACATGTTTTCTTGTGTTCATTCATACAAATACCTTACAAAACCAAGATGAGTTGAAAAATCCCATCTTGATCTTGCAAGGAGGAGTTTTAGCCTTGATGAAAAAAGAAGGAGAAAGTGTTACAAAAAATTTCTTTTCAGACTTATGTGAAATGTTTAAGGGAAGGTGTAATACCTAAAGCCCTTAATGAATAACTATGGTAAAATCTCTTTTCGTAAATTTTGAATATTTAAAGTATATAGATATAAAATTTGTAACGTGTATCTGAAAGAGATTTTAGTAAATAATTTTATCTAATAATTCTAATTTCATGATTTATGTTTCAATTATTTTGATTTATGCAATTATTTTAGTAATAGTTATAAAAGAAAAATAATAAATGAATAAACATGTTTACTTAATAAACTAAATTTATGAGACCTAAGGAAGTTGTCATAAAATTATTTTAAGTTAAAGTAAACATATTTTTGTGAATGGTGATGATGTTCCTATTTATAATTTGAGGAGACAAAAGTGGATTGCCATGTCCTTCCATCTTGCTTGCGTAAATATATATATATATATATATATCTTACTCTTCCTTCATAAATTATTTTTACTTGTAACGTGTAATTTGATTTTGTGTTAGTAATACTCCTTTTTTCCATTTAAATGTCCATTTCCCCTTTTTGGCAAGCCAAAACAATGCCATTTTGGGTCCTAATAGTTTTTTTATCACCCTTAAGCTGAAGACTCTTTTATTTTTGTTTTTCCCTAATTTAGTTAAACCCTAGCCCTAGATTTCCCATCTTTTGCATCCTTTGCTTCACTCAAATAGAATGAACTCCAACCTCTCTCCCTCCAATCTTTGCTTCATTATCTTTGCATTACAATCTGATGCAAGACTTTGCTCCATGTCACTAGCGAGTTGCACTTCATGTTCACCTTCCACCTTTTTGTAGCATAGCTCCTTACAAACAGCATAAACAGATTCGTGGCCATTGGAACGATAGCTGCTCATGATGCCAACCACTCCATCATGCTAAAATGCCATTATTCCACCCTACTGGCTTTTTTTGGGAGTGTACAACTAGTGGCTAAAACAATCAAGTCTCCAGCTTGCCATATTTGACCAGCAAAGCATGATCAACATAGAGGCAAAGCTAGCAACATTTCAATCTGTTCAACTCCGTTGGAGCTAAAAAAACATGCTATGTGAAATTTGAATGCATTTGTTGGTAGATAGCATATTGGGTATTTTCTTTTTTTTTCCCCTACAAGGGTTTATGCTCAATTTTAAGTCAATTATAAGAAATCTTAAGCATGTGTTCTTACCTTAAGCTTTAGATAGGAAAAATGTTAATTTTGTTGTACAAACCTAAGCAAAAAAGAATTATGGGTATCAAAAAGTGGGATTAGAATCTTAGGAATTAATTTTCTTTTTGACTATGTTCAAATGCTAGATTGGACTCAACGGTTAGGTTGCAATGACTTAGCTCACTTCACAGAATTGATGAGTGACAATGCCCATTTTCTTAGAAACCTGAGCAACAAAGGTGAGTGAATGAATTATTTTCATGTACCTTTAAATTATTGAGGGGAAATTGCTTTATCAAAAAAAAATTCATGGAACTTGATGGATATTAAATTAAATCTTAAGGTTTGCTGAATCATAATTGTGACTTATACTAATAGTATGAGATTATTAAAGTTTTGCTTGCAAAAGTGAAGTAGGTTCTATATTTAATTGAATTGCTTATTATTTGTTCGTGTATGTGAATTGTGCTTTAGGCTAAGCTAAAATAGTATGCACACCTAGGATCTTATAAAAAGAACCGAGAACCAAGACTTGTTTAAACTTGGAAATGATCTTAAAGTTTGACTTGAGTTTAAATGTGATTGGGGCTAAACTTTTGAAATTTTCCTAAGGACTGAGCCTCTTCTTAGTTGATTTAAAAGTTAACGAGTTGGAAAATAGTGTGAATGGAGGATTTACTTCCCTTAAATTATTATAGCAATGAGCTTTTAATTTCTTTCTTGAATGAAGTTAGGTTTGATAGACATGTGTGCTAAAGAAACTAGTCCCCTTGTGTTCATGCTATCCCTTCAAGGCTATTGCTATATGACTACTTTGTTGTTATGGCTAGTTGAGTAGATTGACCTTATTAGTCTAATTTATGCCATGAGCCTACATTACTAACTATATAGGGTGAGTTATATGCACTGTTGTCTTGAGTTGCTTGTTTACTCTTGTTGTATGGAAACTTAGGTAAAGTACATTACTAATTAATTATTTTAGTAAAAATATCTTATATAATTTAGAGCAAGGTTAAGCTTCATAACTTATTGGGGTCGTGGGCCCTTGTTAAGCCACAAGGTGAGAGACCTTGGAGTGAACTAAGTGTTTAAAATAAAATCTTAAATGTAGGTATAAGAGTTTTGAAATTTTAGGGGCTGTGAGTCTTTATTTGATAAAGACCCATAAATTTTGTGGGACTTAGACTTTAGTGTGTGATGAGTAAATGTATAATTTGAATTATATGATAGTCTATAGTTAATGAGGGTGGTAAATGCTATGTGGATGCAAATTATGTGGAAACAATGTAATGAAATTATGTGATTGAATGCTTGAATATTGGAATGTCATCATTGTTTTGAATGTGTTACGACTTGACAAATGTGGATCTCTAGATAGATTCTTCTAGTAACCTACAAGTGCTTTAAAAATTATATCTATATGGCCATTAACATGATAGAGAGATAATGGGAGGTTAAAATGGTGGAGAGATAAGGAGACATGGGAGAAGAATGAAAATAACATGTTTGAAATAGTAAGTTACTTGAAGAACTCTAACTTGGATTTCCATATATTCCTTCACTTGAAAATGGTTTTTGTTAATGAAAGATTTCATATATTCCATTGAATGTGTTGTGTTCATACTGAAGAATGATTTCTTATAATCTGTTGAAGGTGAAACTAGCCTTTCTAGTGAGAAGTGACATAAAACCAAGGATTATGAAATTATTCTTATTATTGATTTGTGGTTGGACTTCTCGACTGAAAAGTTACTTTCATGAGTGATAAATAACCCAAATAAAAAAAAATTAACATTTGTTTGGTGTTAGTAGTGTGTTTCTTGTTATTTAGGTGCCAAATGAGCAAATTTGTCACTAGACTATATAATAAGTTATCTATATTATGAAAGAGTAAAAATTAGACTTAGAATAGTATTGTCTTTCTTTAAGGTGAACTGTAAGAGTGAAAAAAAATGTAGGTAATGGCTAGTCCCAACTATCTTATGATGATTGATTTGTTTATGTGTAGAAATAAATTATTCACCCACTGAGTTTCATTTATTTTTTGTTTTAAAACATTTTGTTTTCAGGACATTAGATTCTACATTTTCAACCTAACTTCCAAGTTAAACCAACCAGGCTAGAGACTGAAGACATAGTTTGGAAACTTGTATTGGCAGTTATTGCATTGGCTAAGTCTACATACATATGTGTACAATAATTGTATGATATTTCATAATGTAAGTTATTGTAAATATAGGTTAATTTTAAGGCATTTGAGCTTGGCAAACATTCAAGCAACAGAAGAAACTCTGCCAAATTGTTATAAAAATCTTTCTCTGAAAAAAAATTTCTTTCCATTTATTGTGTTCATTGAAGCTTTTATAAAAAAAAATTGCATTGTGAGTCTATATCAGTCTTGTAAGAAGATGCCTTGGAATGTCTTTCTACACTGGTTGCACTCCCAAGTTAGGGCATGACAAAAGGTTACTTGGTTTTGATGGTTTTTAGGTGAAAACTTTTGTCTATCCTCAAGTAACAGTGAGTGTGCTCTCTACCTTTTCTTTGATGTGTTTTGGTTTGAAATATTTCCTTAGAACCATATATTTGCTAGTTTATGACCTTATAACAACTTATACTTGAAATACTAATATGATTTGTTGTGTGAACAAGAAGAAGAAAATGACTCCTTTGGTGGAATAAAGCCCATGGCCAAGGAGGATCCCAAGGCTTCCATGATGAATTTTTGTCTAACTTATTTCATATGTTGTTTAGTGTATCATTTGAAGCTCTTTTATGCATTTTAGGAAGAAAAGCCTAAAGAACCATAAAGAGATGAAATAGTAGTATTTAGTTCGTGTGTGTTGAGCAGAGTTCTATTGAATATGGAAACTTGCATGAAGAAAAAAAAAGGGATGGTAAGGTATGGTCACACATGAGTTCAAGGAAAAGATTCCTTTGATTTTCTTCAAAGAGAGCTATAGCTACATGGTGGCCCACTCTATTTTGTCACATGAATTTTGTCCAAAATGGCTAAGTACATCATAGGTTCATAGGAACTTCTAAAAATTTAAGTAAAGGTAATATCTTGATATAATATTTGAAATAAGAAAGGTGTCCTATCATAAAAACTAAGAAACAAGCCTAAAGAAAGAAACTTGTAAAATAGGCTTGGCAAGAATGGTATTTCTTTGCTTACTTTGATGGACCTTATGAAATTTTGGTCTAAAATGCCCATATGACATATTATAACTTGTTTAGCTCAAATGGGCCCAATAAAATGTGATGGGGGGAGAGTAAGGCTTGATGCCATTTTAAGAGGGAGGGATAAGGATGAAAGGAGGGAAACTATTGGAGGAAAGAGGAATAAGGATGAAGGGAGGCAAAATGTGGACCCTTCATACCATTCTGCCAATTTCTAGTTACTACATGAAATTATAAATGGTAAGTTTTCTTTAAAATATGCTCAATAATATCTATATGACTCTAACAAATAAGTATAAATTTGTATGTGGTTATGAGCTTGTAAATACTTATGTTTAAGTTATTTATTTCTAGATTGAACCTATCAAAGTGGGGATTAGATCACTTCTTATTGAGTATTTTATATTCACTTTGGTTATTTACTCTATTTTTCAAGCATTGCAAAGAATACTCCCATTCCCTATCAGGATGGATCCATTGGCATTTTACAATGATTGTTGGTGGAATTTTGGAACCACCCATGGGATTTTTAAGGTGGAATTCCACTATGTCCTTATGGTAGACCAGGAAGTGGTTCACACTAGAGGCTGCACATCTCCATTTTATTGCCCTAAGTATGACAACATGTATAATATGAGTTTATCACCTAGCTTAGGACTTAAACTCACATTATCCTATTCCACACACTTGCATATATATATAATTGAGAATTATATTTTCTTTCATAAAGTTTATGTTAGTCTTTGAATATGAATACTATTTCTAGATAAGCTAACAACACTCAGCAAAACATAAGTTTGTAAAGAGGTGTGTTAGCTCATTTGAGAATGTTAAGGGCATGGAAACCTCTGTCTCCATTGCTCTCATGTTAAGCATAAGAAGGGGCTAAGTAATCCAAATTTGAAGATTCATGCTGAGACACTAATATCTACTTCATATGGCAAAGTAATTCATTATTCATATTTGTATCTTTATGAAACCTTAAAGCTCTTTATCTTCTCACTTTTCATTCTCATCATCTTCATCAGCATCCTCATCAACAATAAAATTTAAAGAAAATTCCAAATCTATTTATAAAGAACAAATTAATTTTGAAGATTTTAATAAACAAATTGATAACTGGGAACTACCAAGAATCCCAAATAAAGAACTTTATAAATCTAGTTTTCAATTTTTTAGCAAATCAACTTATGGTATAAAAACTAAAGAAAGGTTAATTAATGTTGATCCTCTAACAAAAGAATTTGTGCTTCTTTCAGAAGAGGACCTTGATAAACAAAGAACAAAATACAATTTTTTGCATATTGGATGTGTTCAAATTGCTGCAAAGCCTATGACTATATTAGGCTTAAATACTGCTATATTGTTATGTCTTAGAGATGTTAGGCATGTAAATTTTGATGATTCCTTGCTAGAAATTGTAGAAACTAGCATCTCACATGGACCAAATTACTTCAATTGTTTCCCTGACATCTTTATCTGTTTAAGAGAAACTCATAGAGATAAATTGCTAGTTTTAAATACCAAATTGCGTGGAAACAAAATGGTGCGAGGATGCATTCTAGTAGTGATTACCTATAGGATCTAGTACTAAATTTACAACACCCAAAATTCCTTAAAACCACCCTGCTCTAGGGGAGAAACAACTTATTTTTTGATAGATACCTCAAAAGCTAGGATACAAAAGCCACTAACAACTCCTTGGGATAAGATAGATTACCTAGAAAAATAGTCTTTACCCAAAGCTACCCAAACTCAACTCACTAGCCCATAGGTTACTAGAATCATCCAATATGACTCTGGACAAGTGGACTTATTCTTTAGAAATAGGAATAGTCTAGAAAACCCCAAAGTAACTGAACTAGATCAAATTCCTAAAATAAACAAACCTAGAAGGTCAGTAGCCTTTAGCTTAACTACTATAGCTTAACTATTGATAACTCTATGAAAATAGAGTTATCTTAATGTTCCTAGACTTAAATTATTGAAGTATAAGAGTAATTCTTTGTAAATAAGT
>JANHAO010007296.1:0-20346 GCA_026873985.1 Saraca asoca
GATTTTATTACATTGGGCTTTATTAATGTTATATTATATTGGGCTTAATTATTAAAGTTAGTTAGACTAATTTAATAACTTAAGCTCAAAAGTCTTTTTACACTTTCTATTGGACTAGGACTCTCAGTTGGGCTAGGACTAAGACTTTTAGTTAGACTGGGCCTAGGTCTTTTCTCACTAAACCCTAGAGTTATAAATATAACATCTTAGGATTAATGAGGTAGCAAAATGACAAAAAAAAAAAATAAACCAGCTGAATAGAAACAGTTTCTATCAGAGAAATAATTGAGTGATCCTAGAAAATTAGATAGAGAGCCGTCTTCTAGTAGAGACACAATAAGAGAGGCAGTTCCATCTGGGTGATCAAAGTTTTATCTTGCTTGTATATGGATACCGTAGAGATAAAGATTTCTTAATCTATGTTCATGGTTCTGCATCAACCTGTAAGTCTATGTTCGTGATTCTGCATCATCCCGCAACCTTGCATCAAACCGCACCATTATAGGAGACAAAGGTTCACCAATCGTGTTGCTAATTTCTAGATCAAACCACAACACCATAAGGAGACGAAACCTATGTTGCTGCATTCTACATTAAATGCAATGCAATAAGGTATTATTCTAACCAACTAGTTTATATTTTGTACATGGATCCTTGGTGGGTTTCAAAATTTTTTATTTTTTCATGTGCTTGTTACATTGAAACCCAGCAAAAGTTAGATCAAATGAAGCACAAGAACTCTCTCTCCATTTTTCACACTTAAACCAATAGAGAATGAAATGAAGTTCTCTATTAAAATGAAAGTGAGAAGGTATTTATGGTTGTTGTAATCGACATTTGAAAAAAAACTGATTTTTAAGTCTTGAATTGATCCATGAATTAATTCGTAGCAGTTATAATTAACTAATAACTAACTAATTGATTTGTGAATTGATTCAGTTGATGAAGATTATGAAGAAATTTATGATTAAATCGATGCATGAATTGATTACTCTATGTAAAAAGATTTGTGAATCGATTGCTTAATCAATTAAAAATGTTTTCAAATGTTTTGGTAAAAATATTTTTAAAAACTTTTCTTCATGAATCAGTTTAGGAATCGATTCAAGTACATTTCATAAGATTCCTTCTATGAATCAATTCATGAATCGATTCACAAAGTCAAAAATAATTTTTTATAAAAATTTAACTTGTGAGAATACATTGAAAATATAGTTAGAAAACATTTCATTTAAACTCATTTCATTTGGTTTATTTCTACCTTAGATTAGCTATTTTAGAAAATTATTTGGATCAAACATTGATTAGATTATGCTTACAAAAGATCCTATAAAAAATCAATAAATTCTAAGACTAGGTTAGATCTTTGATATCTTCAATGTCACTTGATCAACTTTAAGTTTGCAAAATAAACAAACACTCAAAGTATATGATTAGATCATAACATCAAATAAAATTGTTTTTTAACATTAGAATTGAAGAAGACATGATAGCTAGGCTAACAGGAATGAACCATCATGGTATCTTAAGTAGCAAACATAGCATATGGCCCATTCTATTGGTGATTTACAATCTACCTCCTTGGTTATATATGAAGTACAAGTATATAATGTTTTCATTGATGATTCGAGCCCCAAACAACCAGGAAATGATATAGATGTCTTTTTGACACTGTATATTGAAGAGTTGAGGATGATGTGGGATGAAGGTGTGTCGATGTTTAACATACATTGTCAAGACTCTTTTTAGTTGTATGCCTAACTATTTTGCACAATAAATGACTTCCCAACTTATGGAAACTTATTTGGATATAGTGTCAAAGGACATAAAGCATGCCATATTTGTGAAAATAAAACATTTTCTTGTTAACATAAGCATGGAAAGAAAATAGCATATCTCGATCACCATAGATTTCTTCCCTAGTCCCACCATTATCGTAGGTAAAAAAAAAGCTTTCAATGGGTCACCAGAGGAGGGAAAAGCTCTAATGCCATTAACTGGGGACCAAGTTTATGAACAAATGAAAAAAATTAATGTCAATCTCGGCAAACACTATACACCTACTAGTGACAAGACTCCATGGAAAAGGAGGTCTATATTCTTTGATCTTCCACATTGGCAAATATTGTTCATGAGACATAATCTTAACATAACGCATGTGGAGAAAATTATCTATAACAATCTCATTAGAACTCTTTTGAATATACTGAGTAAGACCAAGGATAATGTCAAAGCCAGACTAAACTTGGTTAAAATAGCAATATGGAAGGAATTAGAACTAGAGAAGAAGGGTTAATGTATGTATCTGCCTCCAACTTGTCATACTATGTGTAGGAAGGAGGAAACAAGTTTTTGTGAGTGTCTACATGGTGTTAAGGTGTCACAGGGGTATTTTTCAAACATCAGAAGCATTATTTCAATGAAAGATTTGAAATTAGTCTGTTTGAAGTCTCATGATTGTCATGCTTTGATCAATAACTATTACCAGTAGCTATCCAATTGATATTGCCTAAACATGTGAGACACACCATTACTAGACTTTTCTATTTCTTCAATGCAATATGTAACAAGGTTGATGACCTTGGGAAATTGGATGACTTGTAAAGGGAACTTCTTGTTACATTGTGCTAACTTGAGATGTATTTTCTACCTTCCTTTTTTAACATCACAGTGCATCTAGTTGTTCATTTAGTGAGAAAGATAAAACTTTGTGGACCAGTTTATTTAAGGTGGATGTACTCATGTGAGCAATATATGAAAAATCTTGTATATACAAATATGTCATATTATAAGGTTATTGAAGACATAGGGGAGGTTAACTACATCAAATTTAGGGTGCTTATGTTCAGATGTAAATGGGTTAAGAATAATAATGGCATTTGAGTCAATGAGTTAGGGTTCACGTTGGTGGATCTTAATAGGGAAGGTCATAAGGAAATTTTATATCATAAACCCGATTGATAAGAAGTGATATGTAGTTCTTCAAAGGAAAAGACAAATTACTAGTGATAGAAATGAATAAGAAATAAGTAATGATATTAAGGAGTCCCTCCTTTCTCTTCAAGATTACCTCTAGTGAATGATGAAAGCAACTTGGAAAAGTTCTACATGCGAGATGATCATGGTGAAGGGATATGGGTTAAAGATCCTTCTAGAGAGAAAAACTAGGAAAAATTGAAGGTAATTAATTCTGTTTATTGGCAACTATATATATAATTTTTAGTTTAGATGCCTTATACTTGATATATTATATGTTTATTGTATATGTGTTTCTTCTTAATTAGATGCTTAATTATACTTGATTATGTATTTATTGGCAAAATCTACCTCTAATTTTTAGAGAGTAGTTAAAATTTAGCTAAGCATCAATAACATGAAGCCTATTGAATTTGATAATCTTGTTTTTGCTAAAGTCACACCTATTAGATAAACTGAGGTATATAATTTCTTTCATGTAATTGATTGTGCTTATTATATATATATATATATATATATATATTGTAGGCAACATAAATATAATTTTTAGTTTAGATGCTTATTACTTGATATTTTATGTATTTATTGTATGTGTGTTTACTCTTACCCAAATTATATATATATATATAAATGTAACTTGGACATGACAATACTTGAAATATTTTCTTACTTGAAACTCTCTTCAATGTTAAAAATTGCATTACAAGAGAAGACTTAATAGAAGGAGAAGTACAATGGAGGAAATTTAGTCAGAAAGTAAGTAAAATGATTGTATAAACTTTATTATTGAAATGACTTGTTTTGATTTTATTTTAGTTTTATAATGTCTTAAATTTTTGGTTGATCAAACAAAAATATTTGAAGTTGTTGAATTGGGATTATGGTGGATGATTATATATTTTGGTTTGATGGTTGTTTCTGCCAAAACAAAATAATAGCAAGTTTCTATAAAAATGTAACTAACTGGTAATAGATTTCTATAAATATAGCTAGCATCAGGATTTTTTTAATTAAAAATTGATGTCTTTATATCAAATAATGACATTGGTTCTTGGAAATAATTGATGTCTTTATGTCTATCATCATGAAAGATGTTGATTTTTTTAACACATTCAATGTCTTCAGTGGTTGAAAAAAGACGTTAGTTTTTTTATAAAAATTGACATCTTAGTTAAAGAATAGACATCAGTCATGCATAAAAAATTAATGTGTAAAATTTTTTCCATATAAAAAGACTTTAGTTGTATATTAGAAACTAACATTATTTCCTATTTTACACATTGGTAAAAAAAAATTGATATGGATTGTTTTTACCTACTGCATCACTTAAATAGACATCAGTTTCAAAACTAATATGGAATGTATGAAATAACCAACGTGAATATGTGTTTTTGTAGTAGTGCAAGCTTTGAAACACCTTTTTGAAGTATGGCAACAACATCTACACTACAACAGAGAAATGCATAAATTTTAAAGTACATAAAGGAATCTGTAGTACGTTAACAAATTCAACATAATCAAAGAAGCATGGTAAAATATGAACATGATTGGTAGAAATAATATAATACTAATAGTTGTCATCTCAAAACCATGTACAAAGTGGACCATTAACTTCCACTAACAACTTATAATTTATAAACTAAATCTTGTAATATAGATAAATCCAACAATTAGACAATCAAGTTTGTATGTCTTGTGAGCTCTTGTTGTTCAAGTTCATTGTGTGTGTACTTTGAATACAATAGTTCTGATATCTAGATTTGAGATATTTACATAACTAGTTACTACAAGTCACTTAGAGTGACAATATTATTATAGTTTATTGTATTTGGTGTTTAAAGCAAGTGAATGAAATGAACACATAATCAAGTATAAGCATCTAAACTAAAAATCATATAGCTAGTTTCCTAATATACAATAAACACATATTATATCAAGTATAAACATCTAAACTAAACATTATATAGTTGCCTACATATACAACAAACACATAATTAATTATCTTCAATTTTTCCTAATTTTTTCTTTGGGAAGATCTTCAACACATATCCCTTCACCATGATCATCTCACATGTAGAACTCCTCCAAGTTATTTTCATTATTCATTGGAGGTAATCCTAAAGAGAAAAGAGGGGTATCCACAATGTCATTAATTATGTCTTCTTCATCCCCATCACCAAATAATCTATCTTTTCCCTTGAACTATAAACCACTTTTTATCAATCGAGTCTATGATATAAAAAACTTATTTTTGTTGGGGATGACACTATGAACAGTTTCCCCTTATAACCCTTTCTATTAAAATCCTCCAACATAAACCCTAAGTCATTGACTCGGATGTCATTATTATTCTTAAACCATTTACATCAAAACACAAGCACCTAAAATTTGATGTAGTCATGCTCTCATATGTCTTCGATAACCACATAATATGACATATTCATGTATACATGATTTTTATCTTTGTAACTAGAAACATACATTGATTCAGCCACCAAAGTAACCCCACCATTTTGCATAGTGCTCCTGTCATCCTGTTCCTTTGTGTAGAGAGAATACCCATTGATATTATATCTACAATAAGATAAGATGCACTATAAAAAAAATACACAATTTCTAATGGAAAATTGATAAAAAAAAAAAAACATATGAAAGCCATTAGAAATCAAGAATTTTTGACAAAACAGGAATGTCAGTGAAAACATGGGCAAAAACTATTTTCTATCAAAAAATCTGTTAGAAATTTACTTTTGATGGATTTTAAGGCGATGATTTTTTATTTTAATTTTTTTTGTCAAAATATCCATTGGTAATGCATCAAAATTCTGTCATAAATTAGTTGGTAAATTTGGTAGAACTTATGTCAGAAATCCATCCAAAAGTCATTAAAAATTCATCAAAAAATTATTGAAAATCTGTCATAAAAAGGACATTTTTATTATTTGATATAATTTTCAATTTTTAAAGTTTTATTAGTATTAAAATTTGATATTAATATTTTTAATTTAAAATTCTAAAAATTAATATTTAATTTTAATAAAAAATAAAATACAACGCCCAAAAATAAGTATAAATATATAAAATTTGTAAAATAATTCATAAATTATATTATTCAAGTCAATATATAAAACACATTATTTAAATAAAAATACAATAATATAATTAAAAATCAAGATCGTCAAAAAAGAACTAATCATTAGTCTCTGGATCCTGAATGTTCAATTTCCATGGCTGTCCAAGACCTCCAACTGATGGTGGTCAAAACTACCGACTAGGATGGCTTTGGTGGCAGTGGCTATAGTGAACACACATAGGAAGGAGGTGGCTAGTAGAAAGCAGGGGCTGATAGTAGTATGAATAAGGAAGGTGGCAAAGTTTGACCCTGTGCTATTGGTGAGTCATTAGGTGCTTTGTCCAAGCAAACAATTGAGTCATCTATTACTACATCTCAGCTATAGCATATATGAATTGGTCTAGCATAGCATATCACGCACTATTGGAGTGAGCTACATGGCCAATGTAGTTGAACCCACTATGGCCTCAAACCTCATACCATAATCCCCTGTCCCTTCTTGGTACCAACAATGGTGTCCACCCATAAATCACAATCAAATGTCCCTACTAAATCAGTTGTGTCCCCAGAGCCTTCACCTCTTTGCCCCTGAGTCTATACCAATTCCTTTTTTCTTTTGTTGAAATTTCCTTACCAATTAAAATAATTAATTATTTGATATTATAAATAAATGTAATATTTTTACTACCAAATATACAATACATTAATAACAAAAATGTAAGTTGAAAGAAGCTGCTTACATAAGACTGTGCAACTCAAGGCGAGACCCACTAGTTATCCTTTTGGGTGTAGGTGTGATAGAACAAGCTATCTACAGGTGGCTTGATCCTAGTCTCACGTATCTATACAACATGAAAATTTTCATTGACATAAATAACATTAAGTAAAAATGGCATAAATAACAATATTAACTTAAAATAATGTTACCATGCATAGTCGATGCTCTGATACAAGGAAGGATCCACCTATGTGCAAGGAAAAACCCTATCCAGCTGCATCCAAAGCTTTTTTCCTCTTATTTTGCTTAAACTTGGACTTGAATTTAGAGTCCCCCTAATACTTGAGAGGGCCTTCCCACTCTCCATCTTTGATCTAGTTGGGTTGAGCGGACTTCTTCTTCCACACCTCTTCCATCATATCCTTCATTTTGTTGGAATCCTTAAGTTGAAGTTCTTCCATATGTCTTTCCCATAAAAAGGGTTTCACTTCTAATACTTTTGCAATTAAAAACAAGAAAAACACCAAATAGTTAACAAACAGTTAAAAAAAAAGAAATTTAAATTATAAATGAAGTATTATAACTTTATCCTAAACCACACATCTAAAATCCTATGGGTGGGCTCCAAAATACTCTTCCATGTAGGCCATACACCTTCATACTTGCTCATAATGATGTAGTGTATGGTGCCTACTGGCTCATGGGTTAGGAAAAATTTGATTAACCAAAAAAAATATAAAATGCTAAGAAATTAAATAAACGTAATGAAGAAATTAATCAGGATTACATACCTTGTCTTATACAATATAATAGTCTCCCTAGGATCAAGTACAGGTACCACGAGAGGTGGATGCTATCTAAAGGCAAATGTTATTCCTAAAGATGGAAACATCATTAGTAAAGGTGCCCTAGCTATCTCCAAGGACGGAGCTTGTTGCTGTGACTAAGTCTACATCGATGCTTATGCAATTAGCTCCATTTGGCTAGATGTCGATTACGATGTGGACATGAAAGTATAGCCAGGAAGAATAATAGTTGGAGGGCTCTGGCCTATAATCACAGCTAAACTACTACTAAGGGAATCACAAAAGAACCTTATCCCTATTACTATTATCCTCTACCTGCTCATCTAAAACCTCGATGGCCTGTCATAATAAATATTCACACATGACATAATTAAAAAATAATCATATAAATTAAAATATAAATAAAGTAATTTAGCACTCAATATATACTAGTAAAAAATTGACATGTCACACATAAAATGGTAGTTTCATTCCTCAAATTCATGATCTGCATCTTCTTCATCATCATTTTCATCCTCTTCTTCATCTTCATTGACATCACCCTCTAGTTCTACATCTATTAGCTCATTCACCTCCTTGTATCCACCATCTTTATAATGTAACTAACAATTGAATCATCTGCTAGAATCAACTTAGGTACATATGACATACAATCATCTTGGTAAGCATGTTCTATTGTGTGATTATCCTTAACCATTCACGAGGCTTAATCTTCATAACAACCCACCAATGTTATTTATCTCCCATTGTTCAAGGGTATGGTGTATAATATACTTGTGTTGGTTGTTATGCAATAATGAAAGGATCATGCGTGGCATATCATCTTGTATGTTTGACTTTAACTATACCTTATTAGGGTTGATATATCATACCACGGCCTAACACAAGATTATACCACTCACAGTCGAAAAATACCACCTTTTTTATTGGTAATCCTAGACTTTCAAGCTACACAATCTCCTTAAGAACATCATAGAAGTCATCTTCTCCTATTATGATAATCCCTGTGCCCTCCATACATATTCCACTATTAATTATTTTTTCCCTACACTTCATTGGTGTGTGTGGAACTTATACTCATTAACAAAATATATTAGAAATGCTTTGACAGCCCTTAGAGGACCCCCAAATTAAATCCAATAGATATTGATTGGCCACACCATTGGAAGGATTGTAAACTTGAGAATAACACAAATTCTTATGAAAATTTCATCATGCATCTGTAAACAACAAGACATAGGACAAATAGTTATTGTTTATAATTACAAAAAAAAAAAAAAGAGTGAAGCTAGGAAGCGAACTAAGCATTGATCATTGCTTCAATGTCTTTATCTTACATCGCCAGATACATAACCTTCAACCAATGAACAAACATACTACAAGGAATAATAATTTAGGAAATTAGTATTCTAAAACTAATGAAATCAAAGTTGAAAATTAACATGGAATGATTTATTAAGATAGCTACACAAATACTTACTATTTAAATGGCCCATCTTCTTCAAAGTTTAAAAGCACATTTATTGTGGCTAATTTCAATTCTTCGTCATCCAAATATTACTTTTGGCACAACCTAATAGAGTATCTTGGAAGGTTGAAGATGGAAAGAATAGGCTCTAAGGTTATATCATCATCTCAGTCATCATTCCTACCAACTCATGTGTTTTGGCATTGCACATCATGGTCGAAATTGTATTAACAAAATTAAGCTATTTCTTCGGTCAAATAAGCTTTGCATATACTTCCTTCAGGTCTAGCTCAGTTGTTGACTTTCTTATTTAGCATGTTAAGAAATCTTTCAAATGGATACACCCATCAATATTGCATAGGGCCACATACCCATGCTTCAAATGGCAAATGAATAGGCAGATGCTCTATTGAGTCAAAAAAAAACTTAGTGGGAAGACTCGTTCAAACTTGCATAATATCAGGGAAATATTTGTTCCATTCGGAGTAATTTTTCTTCTTGTGGAATTGTTCAACATAATTCCCTAAAGAATTGACTCAACTCATCTAAGGCCTTCCATATAGGATTTAGGAATCCATAAAAGGCATAGGAAGTAATCTTTCCATGAAAATATAATAGTCATGGCTTTTTAGACTAAGTATCTTACAATCACTTACATCAACACACCTATCTAATTTCGAGGTATAATCATCAGGAACTCCTTGACCCTCTCACAGGTGCAAAAAGCTTTAGGTTTATATATTTTTTCATTTGTAGTCTCTTTAAGCTCTAACTCCTTTCTTTTGTAGTATTCTGGCAAATCCAACCTCACCTTAATATTGTCTTTGTTTTTCCCTTTAGCATCCATCACTATATAAAACATATTATCAAAGACGTTCTTCTTTATGTGCATGACATCAAGATTGTGCCAGAGTAAGTTAGATTGCTAGTATAGCAAGTCCTAGAAAATGTTCTCTTAGTCAAATTGTGATCCACCCCATATCCTAACATCCTGATTAGCCAAGTTTCTATGACTTTTGGAGTGGAACAAACTGGATCAAAAAAATTTTCAAAGATTAATCTTGGAGGTGGTTTAGATCTCTCCACTCTGTTTTTGATGAAATTGTTCTTGTTTCTCCTATAATGATGAGCATATGGTAGAAACTATTTGTGACAATTAAATCATGATTGTTTCCTCCCATGCTTTAATGTGAATGCTTTTGTGGATTCCATACATCTCAAGCAAGCTAATTTTCCAACCATTTGCCAACTAAATAGCATCCCATATGGAGGAAAGTCATTGATGGTTAGAAAACCATCACACTAAAAAGTGAGTAACTCATCAATCAATGGTTGTATGAATACATTAATTTTACTCTTTGGATTTTTTGGACTCATGATGGTCAAGGTCAAGAACATATATGGAGTTGTCATACACATATTCAGAGGCAAATTGTAATGAGTGACTATTACTGACCAACATAAGTATGGTGCAGAATTATGATTAAATGGATTCAATCCATCAGAACACAACCAAAGTCCCATATTTTGAGGATCAACTGCAAACTTTAGGTACTTTTAGTCAAATTGTTTCCGAGCTTCTCCATCTAAAGGATGACATAAAATGTCCATCTCCCTTCAATTCTCATAATGTTATCTTATATTAGAAGCCAACTTTATCAACTCATATAACCTTTACAACTCAAGAATTAAAGGTAAATAATACATTCTCTTAAATAGAACTTGTTTGCTATTCCAACCCATCATTCATTCCTTATACTAAGGTTAACCATAAATTCTACATTCTCTATCAAATCTAGCCTCCTTATTGAATAACATGCACCTTTCAAATAGCAATCTGCTTTCTAACAACCCAATCCTAAATTCCCCACTAACTTTCTCAATTCATAAAAGTTAGGAAAAACAACATTATCATACGAGTGTGTCTCGGTCATAAATTGCATAATCTCATCAAAGGAGTTCTATGGTAAGTTGAAGTCAAATTTTATGCTTAACATTCTTATTAATAATGACAACTTTGAATGTTAGTAAAACATGTCCATAATTGCTGATGTACAACTTTTAACATTTTATAAAATTTTTGGGCATATCTATTTGGAAGTTATTTTATTACATTCAAAGTGAGTTGCAATATCTAGCCAACCTGCATCTAACACTACATTCTCATATATATTGCTTGCATTATGCAAATCACATGTCACACCATTAGAAGATTCTCCATTTTCTATATGTCTCTCTTCACCATGATCAGTCTACCACCATTGATCATATTTAAATCCAAATCTATACAAATCAACCTTAACTTCATCAGGAGGTCAAAATTTTTTATATTTATATTTGAAGCTTGGACTCCTTATCTGACCATCACATATAAAAAATGGCTAAGATTTTTCCAAAATCAATAAATTCTTTTACCCCATTAAGAAAATTCATCTTATATCCACTACATTCTGGAAGAAGTCAATCATATATCCACTAACGATGTTCTAAAATTTTCATATTCTATTTATCAAAGTTAATTGAAATATGAAAAAATCACTACAAATTTATGGAAATATATAAGAGAAACTATTTACGGAATTTTCATATTTCATAAATAGTTCCATTATTATTTTTTCTCCTACTTAATAAAAATAAACAATAATCAAATTTATTTATATCTACAATACATTTACTAATTTTAAAAATTAACAAAATTAAAATATATATAATTCTAAAATAAAAATATGTTCTAACTAAAAATATACATAATTTCTGAAGTAATTTCAACAACATTATTAACTATGTCATCTAATTACTTAATCCTATAAAATCTACTTCAAAATGTATATAATTGCTAAATATAATTCACCATTTATAATTAGTTAATCCTAATTCAAAAATACAAGAAAATAAAACTAATAATTAAAAATTAACTCCTATAATATTAAAAATTATGAATAATTAATCAACTAATAATTAAAATATATACTAACCTTAGTATCCAAGCAAGATAAGTGACAAACAAACTGATATAGAAACTAAAGTCCAAAACTATAAAAAAAAACAAAATAAGATAAACCAATCAACTCATAAAACACATAATAGCTAAACAAAAACAATCGATAAAAATGTAAAATAAAGTAGCTAGAATAATATAATCATTTTAGATTTGTGATAAATACTTTTAAAATATAAGAATCAAGTTAGGAAAGTAAGAAATAGCTTTGATACGACACATAAGGTAAAAGGAAAATGGAATAAAGCACTAGAATGTGCGCCCAGAGTTTAAAAAAATTTTAAATTTTTCAATGGATTTTTCATCAAAAATTCATCATATAATTATTTCTGTCAGAATATTTATCAAAAATAGCAAGCAAAATTTTTTAAAATTTGTGCTTGTTTTTTGATATATTTTTTGTTAGAAGTAAAAGTAAGATGGATTTTTTTGTTGGTAACCAATGATCTTTTAATTTTCAATTAATTTTTTTGACCAATTTGTGATTGATTTTTTTTCATGGAAAAATTTATCGAAACCCATAAGAAATCATGCTATTTTTTGTAGTGCATTTATGTAAGGCCTATTGGCTAATCATCTTGTAGTCTTAGAAACATCATTCGGTGTTTGTACCAACTAAATATGAACTTGATTCTAGAACCAAGTGATGAAAGAGCGACTATGTTTTGCTTGTACCCATTGTCCATTCTTTCCACAATTACAATCTCTTGTAAGGGTCATATGCTCATCCAAGTAAGGCACCACTTCTTCACTATCATGTAGGGTGTAAAGGTGTGATTGTACCCACATTTCATGACTAATGCTCATGGCTTGAGTCCCCAGGGTGCTCTTGCTTGCAATTCTTCCCTCATGATGAGATTTGAGAACTCTGATAGCTTCTACATTTGATAAGTATTCACTGCAGAACTCAACAACCTTATCAGGTATGTAGCCTTCAACAATATATCCTTTAGGCCAATGTTGATTTCTCACATATCCTTTTAGGATATTCATATATCTTTTAAACGAGTGTATCCATCTCAAATAAATCAGTCCATAGAGTTTTATCTTTCTCACCAAATGAACAACTAGATGCACCATGATGTCAAAAAAGGATGGTGGAAAATACATCTTAAGTTGACATAGCATACTAACAACTTCCCTTTACATGTCATCCAATTTCTTAAGGTCAACGATTTTGTTACATATTGCATTGAAGAAAAAATAAAGTCTAATAATGGCATGTCTCACATGTTTAGACAATATTGATCGGATAACCATTAGTAACAATTGTTGAATTAAAGCATGATAATCATGAGACTTTAAACTGAATAATTTCAAATCTTTCATTAAAAAAAGTCTTTTGGTGTTTGAAGAATACCCCTATAGCACCTTAACACCATGCATACACCTCGAGCAACTTGTTTTCTCCTTTCTACATAATATGACAAGTTAGAGCAATTTCCTGCATAGACCCTTCTTCTCTGGTGCTAATTCCTTCTGTATTGCCATTTCAACTAAGTGTAGTCAAACTTTGACTCTATCCTTGGTCTTATTCAATATATTCAAAAGCATTTCAATAAGACTATCATAGATATTTTTCTCCACATGTAACACATTAAGATTATGTCTCACAAATAAGATTTTCTAATATGGAAGATCAAATAATATAGACCTCTTTTGCCATAAATTCTTATCATTTGCAAGTGTATAGGGTTTGCCAAAAATGCAGTCAATATTTTTCATATTCCCATAAACTTAGTCCCCAAGTAATGGCATTAGAGCTTTTACCTTCTTAGGTGACTCATTAAAAGCCTTTCTTTGCCTACAATAATGGTGGGAATAGGGAAGAAATCTCTAGTGATCAAGATACACTATCTTCTTTCCATGCTTAAGTTAACAAGAAAATGTATCATTCTCACAAATAGGATGTGTTTTATGTCCTTCAACACTACACCCAAACAAGTTTTCATAAGCTAGGAAGTCATTTATTGTGCAAAAGAACAAGGCATACAACTAAAAAGACTCTTGACAATGTGTGTCAAACACTAACACACATTCATCCCACATCATCCTCAAGTCTTCAATAAGCAATGCCAAAAGTACATCTATATAATTTCCTAAATGTTTGGGGCACAAAATCATTAATGATAACACTATATACTTGTGCATCATATATAACCAAGGAAGTAGATTGTAAATCAATAACAAAATAGGTCATGTGCTATATTTGCTACTTATGTCACCATATGGGTCAGTCCATCTATACAAAGTCTAAGCCTAAGGTTTCTTACTTCACTACCAAATTCAGGGAACAATGAATCAAGTGTTTTCATTGAGGAGAATCAACCAAATGTCAAAGCTTGTCATAAAAAATCATTTTGGCCACATGACACTATTAGCCTAGGTTGCCTTAGCTACACATATTTCTTAGTTTTGATGTTGAAAAATAATTTTAATCAAATCATTTACATCACAATTTGATATTGTGTTTCATTGCTTATTTTAATTTGTTTTGTAGGTTTCAAAGTATACATTTGTGATTCAAGAAAATTAATATTAGAAATTAGGAATTATTTTATTTTTTAAAATCTCTTGTAAATGAATTTCAAAAGAACTTTGATTCAAACAATATTTTCAAAATGAGGTAGAAACACCACTTGAAGAAAGTACAAATTTTATAAAAACTATTTTATACACTATGAATCGATTCATACATTGATTCATGTTTAAAAACCTATACACATCGATTCATAAAGAACAATTTTCAAATTTCTTTTAACCGAATGTTGGGATTTTTCTCTGAATTGATTTAGTAATCGATTCACTAACTGAAACGTAGTTATTCTGTTACAGTTCATTACAACAGTTATAAAAACCTAACTATCTTTTGATTTTCATAACAACTACATGATTTTTTCTTATCTTTAAGTGTGAAAATCTCTTATCAAAGCGTTAAACTTGATTTTTCTCTACCTCACAAAAATTCTGAGATCTGATCAAGAAATTCTGAATCAAAGCTCTATTGAATTTATCTTAGTTGATTCAGAATTGGTTCTCAATTCTTCTTCTGGTATTGTATCTTTTACTTTACCTTTTTATCTTGAATTTTTCTTTAAGGTTTCTAGGGATTTAGAAATCTTGCTTAGGTTTGCAAGCGCCTATCATAATTCTTGTATTTGTTTTTAGGTTTAAAAGAGCCTATTTGTAATTCTTCTTGGTTAGCAAGAAGCCTATGTAATTTCTTGTGTTTTTGTTTTTGAACTGGCCTTTTAGGATCCCTTTCTCAATCCTAATTGTTTCTTAATAAAGAGGTCTTGAATTACGGTTTCAATTCAAGTTAAACCACTATAAAAACTTGTGTTTTAAACTTTACCTTTCTACTCTTACTTTCTAATCTTACTGCACAACTATTAACTTTGCTATTTGCAAATTCACCAATTAATATTCTATTATACTTCTTGATTAAAAAGAAAAATTCATAATTTTTGTCAAATATAAAAGAAGAATCCATTTCATAGAAAAAAGTATATATATTCTCCCAAAGGAATAAGGGCAAGATCCGTGATTTCTGTTATTTATCATTTTCTAATCTACCACAGGACCTGGCAGACACCTTAAGTTCTTGACTTCTTTTACATTAGCAAACATGTATTTAAACCTTGGTATTATTGGAGTATACCATAACACCTCAATCGAAGCTTCTTTATTTTTAACGACATCATTCTTCTTCAATTTGGAATGTGATTCCCCACACTTTGGACACTCATATAAACTTTTATACTCCTTTCAATACAATATACAGTCATTAAGGCAAACATGTATTTTCTTATATTCCATACCCCTTGGACACAAGATTTTTTTGGCCTTGTAAGTATAATCCGTAAGTTCATTACCTTCTAGAAAAATATCTTTCAACACTTCAAGTAAGGCCATAAAACTCTTGTCACTCTACCTATTCCCTGCTTTCAAGTTAAACAATCTCAACACAAAAGATAATCATGTAAATTTTTTACATCCTGAATACAGTGGCTTTTCTACATCACTTAACAAGTTTTCAAGGATATGCAGCTGCTTAATAAAATTATCTTCAACAATATCATGAATCATATCCTTCAATTGATCATCCAAACTCACATCAATTCCATATTTTGGTTCCCTCCCTTGTCTTGATAATTACCAAACATACTAGGCAATTGACTTTCAGTATGCCATATCCATCTTATATACCTTTCATCAATGCCATGAATAAACAAATTATTTTTGTTTCGTCAATTTTCATTTTCTTAACACAACAACATTTCACATTGGGACACCAAACCAATTTATTACTATTTGTAGCATGTTGATGACCAGCAAACCTAATAAACTCCTCAACCCCATTTGCATATTATTTACTCAATTGATTAACAAACATTTCTCTATGATCTATGACTATCAAATCTAAATTTCAACAAATACACAAGCCAACTTAGTTTTCTACATAATATATCATTGTGATTCATTTTATACAAGATGCTAAAAAATAACTAAGGCACACAATTAAAATCTAATTACACATAATTCATCTCATCCACACAACTTTAATCATTAACAAAATTTAAGAAGAAAAGCAGTTGTTATCTAGAAACAGAAAGAGAAAGTGAGATAAAGAAAATCAACTCAAACCATCAAGAAGAAAAGAGTAAGAATTAGCTAGGCTTTTATGGTCGATGAAAGAGTGAGAGTGAGAAGGAGAAAACTTCCAAATCATCAGAGATAAAGGGAGAGAGAGCTAGGATTTCAAACCAACAAGAGCGCAAGAGTGACAATCAAGTCTGCAAAAACTTTATATAAATGACAGACTTTTGACGTCATTTTTTAGTAATAACCGACATCATAATTTTCATTTACATGCATATTTCCCGTCATCGTATCTCATTTATTTTAAATTATTTTTGTCTATTTTTTTTAGATAATATATTACAAATTTCACAAATAAATTGCCTAAAGACTAATTATTTTCTAAATTATTTTGTCCATTAAGTAATACATACATTCTTGAATTATTTTCTCCTATGTAATAATATTCAAATTCTTGAATTATTCTATACTCTTAGTAAAATGGAATTATTTTAATAATCAAAATTACACAATAAAATTAATAGTTAGAGAATAATTTTTTCATAAAAAAATTAGACAAAATAACTCAAGTATGTCTTGTACAAAAAATTAAATATTTTAAAATGTGCATAGACTTTAGACATCGAATTTGGTTAAAACACCAATGTCGTTTCTCTTAACTCATTTTTTATAAATATATATATATATATATAAAGACATCTAATCGGAGACATTAAACATCAGTTTATGTTAAAAAATCAATGACATTTCTTTTAACTCTTCCTTTTTAAAAAAGTAAACATCTAATAATTTTTATTTTAGACGTCAGTTAATATGTTGGAATTGATGTGTAAGGCATTATGGACAATGGTTTTTGTTAAAAAACAGGTGTTGTTTCTCTTAACTCATATTTTTTATAAAATAGATGTTTAATATTACATCTAATAATTTTCAAAAATCAACATCATTTCTCTTAACTCATCTTTTCGAAAAAACAGATATCTAATATTACATATAATATTATTCATTTTAGATGTTGATTAATATGTTGGAAGCAATGTGTAAGGCACTATAGACATTGGTTTATGTTAAAAGAATTGATATTGTTTCTCTTAACTCATCTTAAAAAAAATAGACATTTAGCACAAAACATTTAACACATTACAAAAAATTCAATGCATTGAGGAGGAGAAATCTAGCCCTTTGATCTCGAATTTGGTCAAAGTCTGCTTGAGTGTAAGGACTGGTATCTTCTTCAAAACAAGCAAGTTTATACTAAACTAACATTAGTTTGAGTTATGTGCTCATAATAGTGCACCATCGCCTATATTGTCACAATTGTTTTATAAAATAAAACTTAAATCATGATAACAAATTTGAGATATTTTATTACCTTTTGTCTTAAAAGCGAAATATTTTATTACCTTTTGTGGTTTTTTTAAAACAAAATAGAAATCTCAAAAGATCCAAATCAAACTATTAGGTCTTAAGAGAAATATCTTATTACCTGTTGTGGATCTTGGTCTTCCTTCATTTGAGTAATTATATAACTCATATACTTTAGTATAAAGTATCCACATTAAATATTTTCTTGTTGACAATGACACTACAACAAATCAAATATATACTCAGATAACCATTTCAATTCTTGAAATTACTACAATTATTATAAAAGGTATTTATGATGATCAAAAACTTACTTTTACGCTGATCCATTTTGTGTTAAGCTTTCGCCTATGGCAACCAAAGTAAAAATCAATCTTGAGAAATCAATTTAACCAAATTCATGCAAGAAATCAATATATTCATAAAGGAAATTAATTACAATGAAAATCCCAAAAGTAAATTTATTTTACAAATTAACTCACGAGTCAACTAAATTCTTGATATCCTTATGTGACAAATGTCCTAAAGGATCAAGCCTGTATACCACATTTCTCTTGGCATAAATTGTGCAAAGCATCCAATGATGCCTATGATAACAAAATATCAAATAAATAATATACTAAGCACTTCTTTATTGTAATAATTATATATTTAAGCCTCGATAAACAATGCAAGAACATGTTACTTCTTTTGGTTTAGGACTCCTGAGATGTATTCTATTTTCTTAGAAAAGGTGAAGCCTACCAATGCAATTAACTATAGACATAAGAATCCATAGGCATCCAGTCCCTTCGTCTCACAATCAAGATGCACAAGCCTTTAGAAAAATAAATAAATTAAATGCTTAACAAAACACTTTGAATTGTATAATTTTGAATTTGAAGTTAAAGGTAAAATTACTTTTCAAAAAGTTAGACACAAGATATATCATGTCTTCCATGGCTAAGAATTGTAAGATGTTGTCATTGGTCACAAAAATTTCACATTCATTATCCATGACTTCAACATCCATATGAATTTGGATGAAATCAACATTAGCCATCTTTTTAGCCACAACAAATAACCTTTTCTTTGGTTCCATAGAAAGCATCTCTTGGGACTGAGTTGCTTGAGTCATTGATTCATTTGTCTACTAACTCTTAATCTCCCTGGCCTCCTCCCCCTTTTGCTTACTCCTTTGTTAGTGAGATGTCTGATTAACATGCATAAAATTATGAAATTTAGATATTAGAAACATAGTAAAATTAGGTCTTTTAAAAAAATTACTTATTAGATGGAAAATGACATCTTTCTAGCTAAAGTGACTAAACTCCTCAGCCATATGATGTAAGTCTCAATAGATTGGCCTACTATTCCTAGTTCATCTATTGGCACTAATAGTTTTACAATTTGATCTAGTGAGGTGTCAACAATAACCTTTATTTGATCATCTGACATTCTTGGCAATGAAGGGTGCAACTATGGAAAACCCTCCAATACTCCACTATATGTTCATTAAGCACTAGAGCTAGCTGACATTTGGCTCCTTCCTATATAGACAAAAAAAATCAAATTGAAAAAGTTATAATGCTATTTTTCATAGAAAATTATTAGAAATTACTTACATGATAAAGAAAGTTTAAGCTTTTAGTGATAGTCATTTACCTCCAATAGCTCAATGAATAAGTCAGGCTCTCTCAAGCAGCTAGCTTTTGCACTACTAGGTCGAGGAGAAAGGTGCATCCTACATCATCATCTACGAGCCTTGAGTGGACAAGTGGTTGCATACCCATCTTCTAAAGGTAAGTTGCCATCTTCTGCTCAAAGAGTTCCTCCATCTCAGCCCAGGTCTCCACTCTCACTTTCTATATCACTCGAGCAATAATTTCTGTAGTAAAATCCTCCACAAAAAGTAATGATCCTCAGTGATGCTTTGATATTCCTCCAAAATAGGCCATAAGACCCACTCCTCCTCCAACCCCCCTAACATGGTTAGGATGCTCTAGAATTCCCAACACAATTGTTAATATATCTATCCTTTCAAGTGGAGTAAATTCTCCTTAGGTTGATTGCTGCATGAGAGAATCTTGTGGCATACAATTAAGAATATTTATTAGCACTTGTTAGCCTTAAAGGTTGTTAGACTAGAATACTCTAAGCTACACATTAATTTTAATGTTGAAAAACAAATTTTAGAAAAACAAATTCTAGTCATTTCTATTTGATGTTGAAAAATATATTTGTTTCATTATTTGATATACCATTATTTGTTACTGATTTCTTTTTGATTTCAGGTGATATTATTTTAAGGACATCAAGTTATTTACAAGACTTTGATGCAAGAAGATTTTTTAGAAATTT
>JANHAO010007297.1:0-20329 GCA_026873985.1 Saraca asoca
CACATATGTCTATTCGGGGTGGGAAGGTAGTGCACATGATGCCAAGGTTTTTTTAGATGCACTTACTAATCCAAATGTAGAATTTTCATGGCCTACGAATGGTAAATATTATATTGTCAAAATTCCCTTGTTTCGTTGAAAATACACAATTTATATATTGTTTGTTAGTGTATATTTATTGATGTAGGCTTATTTTATCTTGTGGATGCTGGGCATCCTTACACTGGAGGTTTTCTTGCCTCTTATAGAAGTGAAAGATATCATGTACAACAATATAGAGGTCGAGGTAGACAACCAATGAGTCCTCACGAGCTATTTAATTATAGACATTCATCACTAAGAATAACTAATGAGCATTGCTTTGGAGTATTAAAGAATAAATTTCCTATTTTAAAACTAATGCCACTATACAAACTTAGTACGCAGTGACTTATAGTGACAGCTTGTTGTGCTATTCATAATTATATACACAAGTAAAATTTACGTGATCAATTGTTTGATGTATGGGAAGATCTTGATGATACAGAAGTAGAAGTTTTAAATAAAAACATAGGCATGGGAGAGACAAGTTCCAATCAAGATAACTTGTCAAGATTATCTGATTAAGAGGCAGCAGAAATGACAGCATATCGTGACTATATTTTAAATTGGATGTAGATAGAATATAACAATTCTACTTAATAATTAATACATATTGACTTATGTAATTGTTAATGTTATTTTTGTACCACCTATGATAATATAAACACCTATAAATGATGTTTATTTTAGAACATTATATTTAAAAGTATTAATACCATATCAATATTATATTAAATTTTATAATATTTTTTTCATTTTTAATTATTTATTCTTCTTATATTCTTATTAAAACATTACCATAACTTATTTACAAAATTAAAGTCATCATAAAAATTAAAAAAAAATTATATTAAATGAATTTTCTATTTTTTGATTTTTAAAACTTATTCTCAAAATAATTTTACTAAATAAATTTTTTGTTATTTGCTATTTAAAAATTATTTTCAAAACAGTTTATCAAACAAATTTTTTTATACTTTTATTTTGTAAAATAATTTTCAAACATTGTTTTCAAAAATAATTAAAAAAAAAAACAAAAACAAAATCAAACACACCCAAAATGTTCCCTTTTAACTTGGTGGAACAAAACAGCATAAGGCATAAACCAAATGGAGTTGTTTTTTTCAATCCGTGTGCAATTTGCTCTGACTCACCACCAACGAGTCAACGACCAATAGATAATTGGTTGTTGTGACACGACAGCTGCGTCCAAAGGTATCCGCTGCCAGGTGTGGCCAAGATAGGAATCGTCTTGCCACTCACCCACTGTCTCCTGTTCGTCGTGTTTCTGCCACAAAAATTGTGCTTTTTCTGTCGGCAGGTCTTGGAAAATGTTCTCTGGTTTCAAGATGTTTGGCGTTTGGTCATCAAATCAATGTAAGCATGATTTAGTCAACAAAAAATGCAACATTTGACGGAAGAAAACAACTTCTTCTATTATGTAATTTTCCTCAAAAAACATACATGCCAACTTGTGTTTGTGCTTCCATTGCAAGGGAATGGGCTCTTCTTGTGATAATAATGATCAATCACAACCTCAATTGGTGAGGCTAATTTGAAACCAGAGTGTGATATATGCACAGTTTAGTGACAATCACAGATTGTAAACCAAAACAAGTTTACCTTCATGGAAGAGAAAGGAACAGAAGCAAGAAGAAATTAGAACATTGCAACTTGATTTCTTTGTTATTCAAGGGAGCAGAAATTTGAACATTCTATGTTTATAAACATGCTGTAAAAATACACCACCAGATATGTTTGCTAAGATGCCATACTTCTTGGACCCTAGAACTTATGACATTTATCATGTATTTGTTCCTCACAAATAGGCTATTAATTTAATTCATACATTGCTAAACTAGCACCACTAAGGAAAACGAACTCCCACATGTAAGGCATTTGAGGCTTTTTTAAGTTAAGGAGAATTTTCTAATTCATAGGGGACATTAACCCTCTAAAAGGCCTATCTACTGTTCTTAACAAAGCACTGGACACACCCCATCACAAACACTAGTCTTTGTCCTTGCTCCATGCAGGGGACTTTTGGCCAACAGTATCTAGACTTCCATTTTCCACATTAATAAGAGGATCAGATTCACCTTCTCTTGCCTGTAAAACATTGGGAAAAAACATGATCACTAATCATGTTCTCATAGTAAATGCTGATAAAAAAATGTTAGTCGCGCTTCTTTCACTTACAATTCTCACACAACTATAAATGTTGCATAATCTAGGTCAAACTGGCTTATTGATCCAAATTGTGCCATGTGTGCAATTGTATGGGATGGAGGAACTATAACTAGCACTACATAAAGATGACGATGCAAACTCAAGGCATGCAAAGTTACTTATCTAAACAAACCTGGGATGATTGTGCTGCAGCTTCAGCGGCTTTTTGCTGATTCTCGTGCAATAGTAAGAATATAAAATCATGCCGATCATGGCTATTAAAATCCCCAGGATGTTCCTCCAGCTGAAGGGATCGCGGAGTAAAATGTATCCAAAAGCCAATACAAGGCATGTCTTCAGATGTCCAAGAACCTGATAGGTGACTGGAGATGTCTTCCCAATCACAAGAAATGTACTAAAATTTACAGAAATGGAAATAAGGCAGGACAGAACAATAAAAACCTGCAATGAAGAAATTAACAGTTGAGATTCCATCAAGAGAGGAATGGATGGAAGGCAAAAATAACCCAAGGAAGACATTTTAAATCTCACCGTGACTTGGGTTGTATAGTTGAAAGCAAAAACACTTTGGTTGGTCAAGAGTTTATCAAGATATGGACCCGAGATTAACAAGGTTGCAGCTTGATATGGACATGATTGATATAAAAGTTGAGTGGAAGAAACCTTATATTTCTTCTGGATGGTATTTGTCATCTGAAAGGAGTTAATTAAGATCTTAACAAGACAGAAAATTAGTCTACTACCTAGAAGAAGGTTATCTACGATTATCTTCCCATGTACCAAAAAAAAATTATATTACAAGTCTTTCTCTATGCAGTTACTTGCATAAATATAATGAGAAATGTTTTCTAAGATTAAGAATTGTGCATCTATGTTAGATCAGAGATCGTAAAATTTTAGTTCCCATCTTAGATTATTGACCTAATGTATGAGAAAAATCTCACACATGCTAAAAATTTAGGGTGCTAAAAAAAAAAATTGAAAATTTTGTCAAGGATACAATCTGAGCAACGCATGTTGTGATCACTGCAAGTAGAGACAAGAAAGAGCCCAAGGCATTGAGCTGTAAATCAGTGACAGTTGCAATCCCAACACCCACAAGGAGGATAGTAAGGGAGAGCTGAATTCTTCTACTGCAATGACAGTAAAAACAGAACCATCAATACATTTTACAAATTTCACAAATACTACCAAAAGCAACTTCACTCAAGCAGGTGAAATGAACTAGAATATTGGATAATACAAATGATAAATCAGTTAAAAACAATTTTCTTAGGTTGGTTGATGCCCAAAAGCACAGAATGACAGTTGAAGTAACTATAGCAAGATGACATCATCATAAATAGTTCGAGCTGGATAAGAGGAACAGGAAAGGGCATAAAGAACAATGACAAAAAACAAAAACAGATGCCGAAAAGCACAGAATGTCAGTTGAAATAACTATGGCAAGATGACTTGAAATTTTTGCAACCTCACTCTAGCTAGTTCCAGCTGAATAAAGGGAACATAGAATAGATGCCAAAAAGCACAGAATTTCAGTTGAAATAACTATTGCAAGTTGAGCTGAAATTTTCGCGACATCACCCTAAATAGTTCCAGCGGAATAAAAGAAACAGAGATGCGGATAAAGAACAATGACAAAAATAAAAAAACAAAAATACTGGTGCACAAAATATTTCTTCAATTGACCTTAAATAAATTACTACTAGTATTAGCTATTCAGATACGTAATAGCAGCTTGATACTGAAACTCAAATAAATGATAGGATGGAACCTGAATTTCTTCCCAAGAAAAAGGGTCTCCAGCAGTACAGTACATGGAATGATTGCCAGTTTAGTCATCTGAGAGCAAATATCATAAGAGACTTTCAGAATATTAACCATGAAAAACTGCACAAACAATAAGGATGCAAATATCACATGACAAAAACAGAATTAAGGCAAACAATTGTACCTGATAGAAGCCAACAGAATTGAACCCCAGGCTCAAATTCAAAAGGCCAATTGAGATTCCATTTAGAATCCCAAATCCCATTACAGCTTTCTGCTCAAAAGGTTTGTGCTCAAACAATCTCATTTTTAGTGCCAAATGTAGAGAACAAAATGTGACAAAAAGATGCCAGCTTGTTAAGGTTGTAGCTGCATGAGTAAGATATGTATCAAAACTTTCAACTTTCAGACACCACACTCAAATGCAAAAGGCCAAGCTTAGGTTTATGATAAAATAAGTCACAAAAAATTTTAACATATTTCCCACGTCTGAATTGGTTATTTTTATTCATGATCTGAACTGAATTTACAAATATTTAGTGAATTAAATTCAGAGATGTCTAATGAATAATGATCTACGTTATACTGAACTCTTAAAATTGAATCCACAATTGTATTCTTATCCTGGCAACCTACATTTTATTCCAGTAGGTGATCTATTAATTTTTAGCATTGATGTAAAGAATGAAGACAGAATCCTTAACAAGCAACAAATATTAACTTCTAGTTCAAGAGCCATCATTTAATTTCCAGTAAAAGAAGACGCTGGCAGAATCCCAAATTGCAGGACATGGCCAAGGAAAAAATATCTAGAAAACTAGACTTTAACACAGCCAAACAACAAATTGTCAAATTCAACAAATTCAGTCTCCAATAAATACTTCTAGTATTACAAGGTGTATGGATGATTTAAGCATTTCGGCACTTTGACTAGATCACTGATGTAATACTGGTAAAACCCCTAAGAAAGTTGCATCGCATAGAGTAGCAGCAATTCCCAGCAGTGAGAGGAGAGGAATACTACCAAAACCCTCAATTTAAGACTACAACTGATTCTATAACTTTTTGTCTTCCCTAAAAGGATTTTAAGGCTAATCAACCCTCATTAAATTAGATAATAAGTCACTTAAAACGATATAGGGAAATAGAGTAAATACAATTGCGATAGTTAGGAAGCAATAACCAAAACAAAGAACATATAAATAGACAACCACGTCTCACATTGCAGGAACTAGAGAGCTCAGTGAACTTACCGAAAATGAAATGCAATGAGCTCATAAGCGCTTTATTGCAGATAACAATGGATACCGACGAAACCACCGACAGAGTCAAAGCTCCGATAGTCCCCAGCTGAAATCGTTCTCCTTCACCCATCTCGGTTTTTGCTCAAATGACTGCAAACAAAACATACACCAAAAAAAAGAAGAAAAAAAAACCAATCGAAAACGTCAAGCACATCAGACAGGAAAAATTCCAAGATGGCAATCAAGCAAACAACATTAAAAAGTCAGCAGCAGCATCAAATTAGCAACCTTTAGAAACAAAATCAACAACGTTACCTCAAAACAGATAGGAAAACTGACAAGCGAGAAATTGAGGACTGAAACTCAAAACATGTCCAGGAAATTGTAAGAGAAATACTCAGATCCGGTGATTATAGAGAAAGATCGATCAAAGGCTATTAAATGGATATGAAAGTCTACAATTTTGGATCATGGAAATAGTGGGTAGGAAGGCAGTCACTAATCGTCATGCTAACCAAAGAAGCTACGACCAAATACTGGGTTTGGTGGAAATGAAATCAAAATGGGGACCAACCTAACAATTTATCAAAAATCAGCAAATTGAAGAAGGTGACTTTTGATTGCGTTTTTGCTTTATCTTGTTCCAATTAAGGAAGGTTGTATAGAATGGAAGAGGAGATTTATTTTCGAAGTTGAGTACAAATGCAGATATTGGTGAAGGTGGCTGTGTGCAGCATTTAGGGGAAGATGATAAAGAGAGGAGACAGAAGATAAGTGAAATCTCGAAAAGGACCGAAACTCTGGTATTATCTATGAACTGTGAACTTGTGAGCAAAGACGCATCAAACCCATGAAATCAGTCTAACAACGACAGCTGGTCATTTTCAGTTTTGGCCTCCAAGCATTGATAATGATAATTAATGAAGAATATTAAAATCAATTAATTAAGAACAAAAATAAAAAGGTTATCAAGGGAAATTAATTTAAGTAAAAGATAAATTGGTATGTTTTTGGCCATATAACCTGGTAATGGCAAATATAAAAAAAAATATTATTAATTAGTAAAAATGTTGGACTATTCTTAAAAGAAAATTATGCCATTAAAAAAAAAAGGAAATTTATGCTGCTTATCTTTTGTAATAGGTAGGCCTTTTATTTCTTTATTTATATAGTTTTCAGTTTGCCTCGGTCTTTGAAAATAAAAATCATAATAAGCGGTGCGACTGCTCAGTGATTTCCCATTGTCGTCTTCATTTTTCCTCCCCTTCGCGTTAACCGACACTTCCTGTCGTCGTCGTTTTAATAGTTCTGTCATTCCAACGGGGAGGAGGAGCCGGTGATGACTAATCAAGCCAGTTTCTAGAATTCCCCTACTTTCCCACAATTCGTGCTTTCATAAATTTCAATTTTTGAGACAGAAACAACATCGAAAAATTCTGGGTTGTCGTTATCTCGACTCATGGAGAACCTACGAGACTTAAACGACACAGAAGGTGATGGAGATGGAAGGAAATTGTCGACTTTGACTTCAACCTCAGGTGTCTCGGCAGGATCAGGACAACCTCTAGCTGGCCGCCGAGCATCTATGCACCATGGCATGGGTGGAGGTATAGGTAAGGGATCTTCAACTGTCGTTCTTCCTTGTTGAATCCCATTTGGGTTTAGCATAGAAAAATAGTGGTTTGAGTCTTCATTGTTTGTTTAAGAATTTTAAAGTTGATGACTTTCCTGTTGCTGAAAGAGTTATATAATTGGTTCATACTGTAGTGAGACTAGGAGTTTGAAGCTGGACAGTTTTACTGAAAAAACTTCCCCTTGTCTTGCACTTTCATGGGTTGTTGATTTCTTCCCATGTATAGGTCTTCCTTGGACTTGAATGTTTAAGAACTTATTTTGATTACACTTCTCCTATTGTCAGTGACAATGGATGGTGTCATGAATAGGCAGGGCAATTTTTGAAACAGGTGTTTCATTAAATTGTTCTTATGGCCTTTAAGCTGTTTAACATACTCATTTTGTATTTGTAAGATATAATTGATGTTAGAGCACCATTTCATTTGTGAATGTAAACAGATAAGATAATGTGAACGCCAAGTAATAGATGATACTACTAGTTTGGCTAGCATGCAAGGAAGGTGGGGTTTATAGTTCTTCAGTAGTGGATTGGAAATTTTAAATTGTTGGTCAGTAAGCAAAGCTGATTTTATGAGACATTTAACAGAGAGGAGACAAGCACTAGTTGATGCATAAGATTTGAGGAAAGAGACCAGCATCATAATCATATTTCATCATTTTCAAGATAGAAAGAATAGGCTGGAGAAATTGAAAATATATATCTGATATATTTGTATATCCACCACTCGATGATTCTATTTGGCCTATGGCATTGATGTCATTAGTGGAGAGAAGATATAGATGTATGTGCCAAGTTTCATCTTTTCAGCTTTGGGGATTTAGCCTTTTTTGCACTCTATTAATTAATTGTTGTTAACCCATTGTAATTCAGTTCTGTATATATGAGGTAATCTTGATGGTTGGGATTTGGGATTGAAAGTTATCTGAGTTGAAATTTAGATTTGCTATAGGATTATCTGAGTTGAACCCATTATTATTTATCCTAAATAAATGAGACTCCTGCTTATTTATATTGACTTGGAAAGATTTCCTGGAAGAGCATGTTGCATGCTTGTATTTTTTTTTTTTTTGTGAATGTGTTATTCTAGTTCTTGACTCTGGCTCTCCTTTATCTGTTCTAGTTGCTGATGTTTTATTGTGGAAGCGGTGGTATGTTTCCTTTGGTGCCATTGTTGTTGCAACACTTGCTTGGCTCCTGCTTGAGAGGACTGGTTTACCCTCTTTAACAATTTGTTCGGATGTTTTGCTGATTGTGATCGTAGTATCATTTCTGCATGCTAATTATGCTGCCCTGAGAAATAAGTATGGCAAATTACCCTTCAAGTAGTATTTTTCTAAACTTTTTCATTTCTCCAAGCAATAACACTGTCAATGGGATGTTTTTCCTTTATCATGCAGACAACCACCAGCATTACCAGAGCTAGTAGTGTCAGAGGAAATGGTCAATAATGCCGCTGCATCTTTTCGGGTTAAAGTTAATAATATGCTCCTTATGGCTCATGACATCACTCTTGGCAAAGATTTTAGAATTTTTTTTAAGGTTAGTCTTGTTGCAGCATATTTGGAAAGTTTGGAGCTCTAGTTCTTAGGCATTATGAACTCAAAAGCATGACCTATACAATTAAGGAGTTTTTTTCTAGAGATATATTCATATTTTCTTGAACAAAAAAACTAGTCTGAGTTTCCCAAAAAGTTTTCAGCTAAATAAACCCAAAAATAGTGGTATGAAATGTGTAGGCCATGATGGGAAATGTGGGCCATATGTTCCTCTGTAGAGTAGAGCCATCACTGACAGTTCTTCCTGATTCTCCATTTTCTTTCAACATGAGTGCCTGTGGTTGTAATATTGATAATTACAGTCTACTTATGGCTTGTAGATCTCTTTGCTACAAAATATGTAATTTCTATGTGGAATGAGCTCACAGTAATTTTTAGAGAAAAATACTTTGACCTCTCCTAAGTTTTAAAGAAATTATGCGGACCTCTCTAATTTTAGAGCCTACACGGACCTCCTTTGAAATATAAAAAAAAAAAAAAAATGCTACACTTCAATCCAAAATTGAATTTTTTATTGAGAAAAATTGTGAGAAAAGATGATTATATGTTAGAATTAATTAGGTTAAAGGGTACAATAGTCTTTATGTGTCTTATAGTCCCTATATAAAGAGATGAGTAGGGTTGAGTCATTTACATTGAGCCATCTTATTTGATTCTATAATAATATATTAGAGTTGTCTCCAACTCTCTCCTCTTTCTCCTTCTTCCGTTTTCTGAACCCTAATTAGTTTTTCAATGTGATATCAGAATGGTATATCCGCCTTAAGGCCTGTTGGTGTATCACGCTTGCTTCCGGCAATCTTAAAGAAGGTCTGGTTGCCATTAGAATAGTTGGATAACCTTATATTCTGTTTCATCAATCTTTGTTAGTTAGAGATATTGGGTGAAAACCCTAGCCACCTTTAAAGAAAAACAAGAGAACGTTAGTTAGCTGCAAGCCCACAACCCAGCAAGTTCTGTCTCTGGCTATAGGAGGTGGTGGTTGGTGTCCGGCAACATTCCGGTGGCCAGTGACTCTGTTGGAAGTCTGATTTTTTTCGGTGAAGCTTCGGTGAGGGTGGAGAGAAAGGGGGCAGCAGTGGGCTCTTCTCTCTATTCTTATATTTTAGAGCAATCCAAGGGTGGTTGTAGGTGATCAGTGCCATAGACAGTGTTGCCTTGTGTTAGAAGATAGAGATATATTGTATGATTGATAAGTCATTAGGTTATTTAGATAGACTAGTATTTAGAGATAAGTCACAAGTTTAGATAAGTCAATAAGTTATTGAGTTTTGTTAGAACTCTACCTCTTGTATAGCCTCTATATAAATAGAGGAGTAGGGTTAAGTTTTTATGTAATTTATCTATTTTATTTCACTCCATAATATTTTCTCTCTAATTCTCTATCCTCTCTCTACTTTTTTCCAACACAAATCCTTACTATTTTCTCAACATGGTATTAGGGCCCTTATATTGAGGGCCTCTCCTTTTTTAGGGTTTCAATTCTTATGTTTTCTGACTTTCCTAGAACAACTTCGTCTTTCTATTCTGCTCTTCCTCTTGAATTCCAAATAATTACCCAATTCTTTGACTCTTAGCCACCACAAATCAGTCCTACAATTATCTAGAATCATTCATTCTTCCCGCCATCAAATTGATTCCATCCAAACATCAACTTACGCCTAGAATATTCCAAAAAAAAAAAAGTCATTTACAAAATCCCTAATTTCAAGATGGTATCAGAGCTGTATCATCCGCTTTGAGGCCTTATGGATTATACTACTTCTAGCAACCTCAAATGGGGTTGAATTGCTGATGTAGTTTTAGCATAAATTTAGGTTGATTTCTATTTTATTATTATGAGTTTTTTTTTCTTTTTTTTAAGTTGAGTTGCTATTCTAGTAGATTTTTAGGTTTATTTATTTATTTTTATTGTATTTGTTGATTCAGTTTTGGTGAAAGAAAAAAATTTAAAGAAAAAAGGGCAGAAAAAATATATATTCCTAAGTTAGAAATTGGGTTTCCTTGTTACTGTGGTTTAAGTTTTTTAGTAAAAAAAAAAAAAAGGAAAAAAATAAGATATATATATTTTTTGAGAAGAACTACAAGTACGAAGGTGTGTGTTGCTGCATTATGGCAGCACAACTGGTGGATGCCAGCGACTTCATGTCCATCTTTCTTAGACTGTAGGGTGGTTGCTGGTGTTATTGGCTGTGACCCAGTAAGTAGTAGTGCTGTGGCTAAGGACTGGTGGCAAGAGAGGCAGCAATACACCCTTTGTTCAGTCTTCTTGGAGCTTTTGCATAACCGAAGGGAGGTTGAGGCCAATAGTGGAGGAGTGGCAGAAGGTATTGATCCTTGGCAACCCAGAGGGAGGAAATCGGCATTTTGGGTGGCCGACGGCGACCGGAGGTGACCAGAGCTCCGGCAAAGAGTTGATCCAAATCTGATTTTTTTATGTTTTTGTGTAAGGTTGCATCAGATCTTCCCAAGCTTGTTGAAGGCTCAGATTTGGTTGGCTGTGTTTGGTAATGATGAGGAAGCATATGTGAATTTTAAGAGTGATTTTGATAGAGATGGCGTTGAGCCAAGTGAGTCAAAGCTGAGTTGGGCAAGTTGGTGTTGAGTCCAGTGTGTTGCTAGGATTATATTAAAGATCTAGATAGGAGATTTGTTGCTGATACAGTTGCTGCAATTGGTCTATGTGCTCAGTGACTTCTAGAAAAGGCACATGCATGTCTGGAAGGGTTGTTGGCTCTTATTAGACAGGAATTTTCATCCAGGGAAATTGGGTGTGTGCATGGAGAGGATGGTGTGCTAATTCAGGTAATTGTGTCCATCAAATCAATCATTAAACTAGATCCACTCAATTATGAGAAGGTTATTATTCAGCTGGTTCATAGTTTGAATACTATTAAGGTTCCTGCTGCCTGTGCATTAGTCATTTGGATAGTTGGGGAGTGTTACTCTTTCACCATCTCTCTGTTTCCCTTTGGGTGCAAACCACAGCCAAAGCTTTCAAAAGTGAACAACGACAAGGCCAAAGATGATGATTCTCCCAAACTAGAAAAATGAAAAAAATCTTTCTTAGTCGATGTATCATTCGGACTATTAAATTTTCTCCACTGGTCTGTCATTCCGACCATCTTATTTTCCAAGCCAATGTATCATTCTGGCTAAAAAAGAAAAAAATCTTTATCAGTTGATGTATCATTCCGACTAATAATTTTTCTCTATTGATGTTTCATTTTGGCCATCTCATTTTCTAAGCTGATTTATCATTCTGGCTATCATTATATTTTTTTTTCAGCTGAAGTATTATTTTAGCTATCACAAATTTTATCATATGCAAATCCAACATACTTTTATTTTTTTGGCATTGATGATCGTTTCGGTAGCCACTAGATTGCTTTGCGTTCAAAGGGAGTTATTTGCATACAGTGTTCGTTGACAAGTCATTCGTACAGTTTGAAGTTCAAGTTTTTTTTATAGTTAATTTTTATTGCGTTTTAAATTTTTTTTTTTTTGGAGTTAAAATTTGTGTAACAAGCTTAAGCTTTATAAGCTTCAGCTTGAGGGGGAGTGCTAGAAGATAGAGATGTAAAATATGACTAATTGGTTATTAGGTTATTTAGACAGACTATAATATTAGAGATAAGTCATAAGTTTAGATAAATCAATAAGTTATTGAGTTTTATTAGAATTCTGTCTCTTGTATAGCCTTCTAAATAGAGGAGTAGGGCTAGTCTTTATGTAATTTATCTATCTTATTTCATTCAATAATATTTCCTTCTAATTCTTTAGCCCCTCTCTACTCTTTCCCAATACAAACCCTTATTACTTTCTCAACACCATGGTTTATGGCTGACTAGAGAAGGTCCCTTCTGGTGTGGTTCTGGTTGGAGCTCTGGTGAAGTGTTACCAGGTCTGGTTCTTTCAGTTCAAAACACTTTTTGGCACTGCTTGGTGCAATTTTTGCTCAATCTGAAACGTTTGAAGCCCAATTTTGCGATTTACTGAAGTTGATGTAATCTGAAGTAGATTCAATCGGTCAAGATGAGGTTGTCTAATATTGGTAGATGTGATTTTGGGTCCTGGAACACTAGTTCATTCTGTTTTGCTGCTAATAAGGCATGGTCGTGGGTTGCTGGCTATTGAGTATTGATGAGGTTTCCTTCGTTTTTGCTGATTTGTTGGGTTGTTTTTTTCTGCTGTGGTTTACAATCCAATATAGATTCAAGTTAGGATAGTCCAATTCTCTACATGCCTTGGTGCATGTTGCATAAGAGATGACTTTGAGCATTTGTCTTTGAGTTGATTATTGAAAACAATGAAGTGTTGGGAGTGGCTTTGATGGGTGTTTTATGTCATGTTAGAGTTGGTGAAATTACATTTGGTATCTTTTGAGTTGTTAGGCAGTTTGTCTTTTGTGTTGTGGTGTTATGTGTTTAGTTGGAGTTTTGTTATTGGTGTTTGGCTGCAATGAGTATTGTTTGGGAGCAATTTGGTTTGTGGTTGTTTTGGTGTAATTCCAGCTGTTTCACATAATTCCAACCGTGGGTGGTGTTGTTTTTGAAGACCAGCTAGGAGAAGTTGAGGAAGTAGCTTAGGGGTAGTTAGCAAAAGACTTCTAGAAGCTATGTCATTTGTGCCAATGAGAACAATTGGAAGAAGGTCGAGGGAGCAACCAAGGATAGTTGGCTGAAGACTTCTAGGAGTTGTTTTTATTGAGGACTTGGTGTTGTATTTTGAGGTTTGTGGATGTTTGCTTTCAAGGGGAGTTGCTTACATGCTACGTTTGTTACAAGCCATTTGTGAAGTTCGAAGCCTATTAGTGTTTCTTTATCGTTATATTTTATTTTTGAGGTTTCAAGCAAGCTCAAGCTTTGTAAGCTTCAACTTGACAGGAAGTGTTAGAAGTAATTAGGTTAAAGGGTATAATAGTCTTTATGTGTTTTGTAGTCTCTATATAAAGAGATGAGTAGGGTTGAGTCATTTACATTGAGACATCTTATTTGATTTTATAATAATATATCAGAGTTCTCTCCAATTTGCTCCTGTCTCATCTTCGTCCCATTTTTAAACCCTAATTAGTTTCTCAACACTATATAATTTAAATTTAACAATATGTGATATTATAAGTATTTTTTTCATATAAGATATGCTTTGATTAAGTTCAAATGTCTAAAATATGACTACTTAAAACATCAAATTTTGATGTAAGTGTAATGTTTTTTTTACTCGTTTGAGCTTAATCAAAACATATCTTTAATCACAAAATACTTAAAATATCTTATATTATTTGATTTGAATCTATAATAATTTTTTCTAATTTCGTTGATGAAAAATTCAAATTTGAGTTTAAGTGTAGCATTTTTTTATGTTTGAAGAGAGGTCTAAGTAGGTTTTGGAAATAGAAGGGAGGTCCGTGTAATTTCATGAAAACTCCGGAGATGTCAAAATATTTTCTATAATTTTTAATAGTGTTTCTGATTGAGTTAATAGAAAGTAGTCACAGTTAATTTGATGAACTCTTGTCTACTTGACAGGTGGTGGTCTGTTTATGGCTCTTATCTGTCATCGGCAGCATCTTCTCTTTTTTCACCCTCTCATATATTGGTATTGTTCACTTAATTGAGACTTCTTTGTTTGTTTGTTTTACTGCTCTTTCTCTTTATTTTTCTGTTATTTTCATCTGCTTTTTCCTTATTGTTTGGTTTCCAGTGGGAGGTAATTGTGATCAATTATGTAGATGTAAAGTTCCCTGGTTCCATGCAATGTTAATTATGTAGATGTAAGGGTGCCTAGTTCACTGTATTAGATGCTGATCACATGCTTTATTGTATTTTAGGAGATATACTGCATGATTCTTGGATATATTATTGACATTTCTAAAATACAATATAGCACGTGATCAACATCTAATACGCTGCGTTGCCATAATTTGCCATGCCCGATTGAAAGTTTACATGAAACATTTACAGGCTATAAATGAGATCTTACATAAATGATGAGCAGTCAAATTTTACCTTGTTAGTTTATTATATATTCATTGGCAGACTTGGGTGCTAACTCACTTTTTCCATAGCTAGTATATTTAAACAGAGCATATGCAGCCCTTCCAAACCTCAGAACAGAGAAGGGGATTTATTATATATAAGATCTTTATTCTATGATAAATTGATTTATATACATCTCTTTAATGGTGACAGGAACCCTCATACTGATTACTGCTCCTGCATTGTACAGCAAATATGGAGATTTTATAGATAAGTGTTGTGGAAAGATACACCAACAATTTTCAAAACATTACAGAATAGTAGATGAGAGTGTTTTCAACAGGCTCCCTCGGAATACAGCGAAGGACAAAGATTCATGATTCTAGGTTCCCTGGTTGTATATGGAATCCGCAATTCAGGTGTATATTTGCGTGGTGTTAATTATCTTGCCACTTCACCTCACATTTAGGGGAGAATTCTGTAGTTGAAATGCTGCTCTGAAGTCCTTTGCTATGCTTGATAGCATTTGTTGGGCCGAGTTTGGAAAGTTTAGAGCTGATTATTGTCTCTATTTCTTAAAATTTGCTGGAAAAAGCGGTAGGAATTGTGCAGATGGCAAAGATGTGGATCAGAAGATATTGAAACAAGCGGAATTTTGTTATTTACTCTTGCAATGGACGTAATGCAGTGCATATTCTCTCTCTTTTGTCTTTCAAGTTACACACTGAACCGTAGGAGTCACTTTGATGAATATACAGATATGACACTTAAAGGAGTCTGTGAATACCTCTGAAATGATACTTATTTTCTGCCTTTTACTCATGCAACTGACATTTGGTTATGTGAATGCCATTTGAACACCACGCCGTTGAAGATACGTGGTGGATTTGAGTAGTTCCTATGGTGAAATGTACTTGACCGATAAACTATATATAACACGAGTTACTTTTTGGTGCAAATTTGAAAATTTAATGAAATTTGACATTATAAAAGTTTTCAACTTTAATTGTGACTTTTCCATAGAAAGTTATAAATGTGTATGGATATTGTGTATAATAAGTACACAAAAGGTTAACGATTTTATCATTTTAAGCTTTATAAAATAATTTTTTTAAAAATTTTATTTATAGTAAAAGTTATGATTTTTAATGAAAAAGTTGTGAAAATTATATATATACAAATTTTGTACCACTCAAAGCAAGGTTTGTAAATCTATAATGATTCAACTATCATCCAATAATCAAAATGAATTGGTTTAACTTTCAAATTCAGAATACTAAAAAATTCGATGTAATTTGATAAAAAATTGGTTAAATCGATCATATGGAGGACCGTTTTTGTTTTCATTTTCAATTTTTATATCCATCCAAAAAATTCATATTTTTGAATTCATAAAAGTTCAATCCAAATCTCAATATCCTTAATCCAAAGCCATAAAAACTAAAAAATCTAAGTTCAATGGTAAAGAATTAGATTTGAAGTTCAATTTTAATTTTCTTACATTAGAGTCTTATTAAATAATTTATATCTAAGTGTGAAAAGTATAGACAAATGAATTTTCAACCAAAATTGTATTTAATTATTGTAATTGTGGGAAGATAAATATTTACTTATATTTTAGAAATACACTTACATTAGCTAACTAGATTTATTTTTTTATAAGCATATATATAACATATAATCATAGACGGATAAAAAAAATATATATTAGTCCATTCAATCACTCAGTTTAATCAATTAAAATGACGGAATGAATTTTAAAATACGGACTCAGTACAACCCAACACATTTAATATAGAAATTTCCTCAATTATGTCAGGACCATAGAGATTCATCCGTATTATTTCCAGAATCCTTGGGTGGATACGTATGAAAGTAGGTGTATACGCATGAAAGTAGCTCAGTACGGCAAATAGCCTCGAGCTGAATAAGGTGCTATCCATGAAACCCTACTTATTTGAAAGAAGTCTGCCTAAAATATCACTGCCTTATGCCCATTCAACAGTGATGCCCTAAACTCAAAAACAAAGTATATCTAGCCTAACTATAATTATATTTTCATAAGTCAAATATTTTAATATCATAATACAATAAATATCAAAATTAATAAAATAATTTCTTGATTAATCAAAGTACAATATCGAAAATACTAAAAATCTAAATACTAAGATGAGATGGAAATATTTTTTCTACATTGACATCATAATAAAATGAATGTTAAAATTTAGAACATAGTTCCTAACACAGTAATGAGAATACTAAATATCTCAATACTAAGGTGACACAAGACAATTGTAAAAGATGATTCAGGTAATAATGGGAAAAATACCAGGATGATTAGGTTTCTTTTAACACATTCCATTGGCTTGTACACCAAGTAACATGAAGCCAGAAATTTATTCTTTTTGTTGTTTATGGTACCAAACACTGGAAAACACCCCAAGGCCATACAAGCAGAACCCGAACTCCATAAAATCAAAAAAAGGATGGTCACTTGACTTCCTATTATTTTAGATAGAAGCATCATAGTTTGCAGTAAGGTCTTATTTACAATCCCGCGTAGCATATGTTGCATAAAATCACAACCAGCATCACTCTAATCTTTTACACGAAAATATTACATTCTCAAGTAGGTCATTGAGCAGATATCTACTTCGTATCTAGAACCATTTGAAATCTGATAATGCATCGTAGCAGGTCTCCAGATGATTCCGGTACTCAAATTCAGCGAACTGATAACTGATGGAACATGCTAATTTTTCAGCAATTCACTGGCCTTGTTAATCCAAACATCATAGATATCAGCTGAGAACAGAACAAAGTGGACCTGAAATGAATATTTAACTGTAAATACAGATCCTATAGACATTCAAGTACTACCAATTCAATTATAATCATCTTCATCAGTAAAGCTCCTAGCTTTCAACTCAAGTAACAGATAGCTCATCACATCAATCTATATCATACTTAAGGTAGTCAAATTATTGCCAATGTGAAGTTATGTATAAATCCAAATATGTACTTAGAAATTCTTGCATAGTTTATGAAATCAAATGAAGCGAAATTAAATGTAATACCTCCTTAAAGTCATTCTGAAACTCTCTAACAGTAGAAATAGCCACTGTAGCAGCCTCCTCATAAGGATATCTGAAATAACCATTTAGAAGGGTGGTTAACTTGCAACGAAATCTTCATTGACAAAATTTGGACCTAGGCAACATGGCGGAAGAAGCACTGAGCTTAAGATTCAAAAGGCATACAGATAATCATATTATATAGTTTGAAAACATCAGAAAGCCAAGGTGATTCTGCCGCATGAACTTACCCATAGACACCACAAGATATGGCTGGAAATGCAATATACTCAAGGTTATTCTCTTTTCCGATCCTCAAGCTATTCCTGTAAATAACTTTAAGGAGATAAACTTAATATTCAATAGTAACAGCCAACATACCGGATGGAATAACTACATCAAAATAAAAGCATAAAAAGTAGAAAAGTCCCCCAAAACCTAATAGCATTACCTGTAAGCACTTGCTAGAGAAGCAGAAGGATCACTATGAGAATTGTAGATTGGTCCAACCGTATGAATAACACGAGAAGCAGGCAGTTTAAAACCTCTGCACAATAATAAGTACAGCAACTATATTATCACAAGACACAGGCACAATTAGATAGACTACATCACACTTTATGGATAGATGTCAAACTAGAAGAACTTACTGTGTGATCCTAGCTTCTCCTGTTGGGCAGCGAACACCAGGTCTGACTTCAGGAACATTGTAGCATGCTTGAAGAAGTTCTGGCCCAGCAGCTCTATGTATTGCTGAAAGACAGATTCGAGAATCATCATTGGTTCGCATGACATGACATGAGTTCATTTTAAATTGAAAAACAACACTCAATCAAGCACGCATATATAAAATCAGCTACCTCCATCTGCACCACCACCTCCAAGCATTCGCTCATTGGCTGGATTCACCTACATGGGATATCCACCAACATGCAAAATAAATCAGCTGCTTGAAAAATTTACATAAACTTTCAATGCGTAAGTACACTGAAATATTTGAGCTGTCTAATAAGGAAGATGATAGTAAAGAAGTTGAGTTCAAAATATCTAAGACACAGGGCTACAGAAGAAACAGAAAAAAAAGTTCCAAATTTTCAAAGTACCCAGCAACGAAAAGGCGAAAATAACAAAGAAAAAACATACTATGGCATCGGAAGATCCATTGATGAACCACTGAGTAATATCCCCCTTCTGAATAACCAAAGCACTCGTCGGAGACAGCGGGAATCGGACAATGCCGTCTCCTCCATTTGACACAGCAGAAGCCATTCGACAGAATATGGTAGATGATAACGAGGAAGATGATGCTTGATAGGGAAATTTCAATAGGGTCCGATTTCGGATTTGATGGATGGGAAGGCTTGCCGGGCTAGGGTTTGTTCGAAGAAATCGGGAACCTTGTGCTACTCCAAGTGCGAGACCTCTGGAGCAAATGCTGGTCATTTTGATTCGCCGATTCTCTTTTGTAGCTGATGTGAAGTCATTGTTCGAAGAAGAGACTGACAAGAGAGAAGGTTGTAGTGCGGTCGGGTTGAGCTACGACGTCTACGTGGGAAGCTCCCATTTGTTGAAAGCCTTTACGGTATTTCTTTTAAGTGGTTTCCGAAACCTCTTTTTTTTTCAAAATAAATAAATGAGTAAACCTTTTTGTCTCACTTTCGTCCATATAATTTTTTTTATCAATTCCATCCATGTTAAATATTAATTTACCTAATTTTATTTTTTATTAATATTTTTACAAAGATTATAAAATTTGTCTGATTTTATTTTTTGAAAATAAAATTAGATAAATTAATATTTTATAGAAATAAAATTAATAAAAAATATTTCACAAAAATGTAAATAAAAAATTAAATTTCATATAAAAAATGGGGTTTACTCTAAAAATAGAAGCCTTGTGTTACTGCATATATTCCGACAAAAAATTAGAATGTTTTTACCACAAATATTTATAATAAAATATTTACATCTAAATTTAATTTACTATTAATGTAAATTAATTTCATACTATCATCTATTCATATGTTGTTACATCATTATAAAATTATTAAAATTTTTATTATTAATAAAAATTTTAAATTATTCTTCTTTTTTAATGATATGACAACAAATCAAATTTAAAATAAAAAATTAGATAATTAACTTAATACCTTTTATTTAAACTCTCTCATTTTAAATGTGAAAAAGGGCTGGGGACTATGTAGTATGTAGAATCTCAACTCAACGGACTAAAACTTCTACGGACCGTAGCATCACTGCATCCTGACTTTCTTCAGAAGGCATTCTATATTCCCTCCGTTTCATTATTTGATAGTTTATGAACGCTATTATTTATTAGAAGATCAATTTGATGGGCCGTTAACCCAATAGCAGAAGGCTCACATTATTTGCTGCTACACCAGCTTGGCCCATTATATTTTGTATAAGGATTTAGAAAATCAAGGTCTGCACCTATTTCCACGCCTAACTACTTACTCTCTCAACCTACGATGCACCGACACTTCATATAGCAGTCGTGTTCGTGTGTCGAAAACGTTTTCGACATCGACACTCATCGACACAGATACAAAACGTGTCGGGACTGTGTCCGTAATTTCAAAAAGTTTAAACACTCGTTTCCTATTTCGACACCCGTGTCAAACTCGATTCTGGGGTCGTGTCCGTAATTTTAAAAAGTTCGGACACGCATTCTCTATTTCAACACGCGTGTCAAGTTTGATTTTCAGTTTATTATTTGTTATGTCATGTTATTTAATATTATGAGTACTTATTTTCATATGAAAAAATAATAATTACAATA
>JANHAO010007298.1:0-20346 GCA_026873985.1 Saraca asoca
AGATGTGACTGATTAGTTTTCTATTTGTAATGGATTTATATTGAGTTTCACAGTTTGTGTATTTACCATTATTTTAATTGATTGAATTTACTATACACTACAATTGAATGGCTTTTAGATTGTTATGGATTTGTAGCATTATCATGTGACAATCAGGTACTAAAAAAAAGATTGTAAAAAATATTCATTGATTGAATTTATGTGTCAATCAGGTATCCAAAAAAATGATGGCAAAAGCTATTCATTGGCTAAATGCCTTAACAATTTTTTTTCTAGCCTATACCATTTTGGGACTGAAATAACCACCGCCAATTCGATCGCCAAAAAATATAACCAAGAAACAGTGATCGAATTGATTAGTCACCAAGTTTTTCTACCTTTTTGCGATCAAAATAGAGATCGAAATTTAGTCGCACAACACTAACCAGCGACCGGTGGTTTCAGTCGCAAGTTTTTTGCTACCGAAACAGCGACCAAAACATTTGGTAGCAAAAATTTAAACTATGATCGAACTTTCATAATCTTAGTCACCGACATATGTGGTGGCTAATTCGGTCGCTAATGTCAGCCACCAAACGCCCCCGGTCGCTGGTTGTCTTGCGACTAAGGTTTTAGCCACTTTTCAGTTTCGGTCTCTATTCGGTCGCAAATAGTTTATGCAATCAAAATTCAACTTTGAGTAACCGAATTTTTTGGTCACTAAAAGGAATTTTTTTTGTAGTGTATCTCTCTTAGAAAGGTATAAGCTGCTATTCCATTATAACCATCATTGGTTGAAACAAGCAGAATTAATGTACTACAACATATGGTAAAACCAATCGTGAAAGATGCAGAGTTTAATGCTCCTTTGGTAGTAAAAAAGAACCAAATCTTGTAAACAAAATGCCTTTGAAGAAATCCTAATGACTTGTAAACTAGGACCTATTAACAACTATGTAGTATATCTGTAGGAGCATGAATTTGACCTTAGTGATGGAATTGATCTCAGTAGTTTTCAAGAAGTCATTTTAAGCTCTAATTCTTTTTAATGGATAAAGGCTATGAATGTTGGATTGCTTTGGTGATCCATAATGATGTATGAGATCATATGAAATTATCTACTAGTTGCAAAACTATTGGATGCAAAAAGGTCTTTAAGACCAAAGGGTGATTGAGAGGTATAAGGCCATATTGATGACAAATGGCCACATTTAGAAAGAAGGCTTTGATTGGTGAACATTTTCTTATCAATTTTAATTGAAGACTCGTTTCAAGTTTTGTGGCATTGGTGGCTTATTTTAACTTGGAGCTTCACCAAATGCATGATGGCCTTCTTGAATAGTGATTAGCCAGAAACTATTGTGTAAACCAATCAGATGATTTCCAAGAAAAGAGTAAAAAAAGACTTAGTGTGTAAATTTAAAAGATTTATATACATGATTTGAATAAAGCATCTAAACAATAGTATCTCAAGGTTATTGACATTATTATTTTTTTCTTTTGGTTTAAAGAGAATGATGTAGACTACATGTCTATTTTAAGTTGAGTATAGGTATATTTGTTATTCTAGTCTTATGCTAATGATATTCTCCTTGAGAACAATATTATGAATCCTATGATTGAGATAAAGCATATTATCTATATATTTTAGATATGAAATATTTTAATTATGCCTCTTTCGTGTGGGGCATATTAATCCATCATGACAAATCCTGAGGTCTTCTTGACTTATCTCAAAGGTTATATGTTGTAAAGGTCCTTGATTGGTTCCTTATATTTTATGTGCTCCCTAAGTATTGCACCTTTTCAGAAGGGTGAGTTTTTTTTTTTTTTAAAGTCCAATGTCATTAAAATAATGTAAAAATTAAAGTAAATCTTGTATGCCTCCATTGTTAGTAGTTTATTGTATGCTCAAGTATGTACACATCTTGATATCACTATTGGTTTAGTATACTTGAGAGATACTTGAGTAATCTTAGTTAGAAATATTGGACTTTTGTGAAAAAAGTTATGGAGTGCCTATAAGGAATAAAGAATATTTATGTTTACTTATTACAAACCTGGTGATCTGATTGTTGTAGGCTATTTTGACTCTGATTGTGTGAATTATCTAGATGACATGATGTTGATATATTGAAATATCTTTATGATGATAGAAGGAGCTATATCGTGGAAACCATCGAGTAATCAATTATAGTAACCTTTACTATGGAGGCAGAATATGTCGAATGTTATAAAACCACTTATGAGGCTATTTGGTTAAGAAATATAATATCTAGATTCAAAGTTGTAGAGAGCATATATAGGACCCTGATCATATGTTATGATAGTGTTGTGTTGCCATAGTGAACTTCTCTCACAATAATAATGAAAGTACTGCCCCATACAAGTATTTGATATTAAGTATCAATTTATTAAAGAAAGAAGATACACAAGTATTATATGTATTATCATGGATCATATGCTTGCGGATCCATTAACTAAAGGCTTAGACATAAAAATTTGTTTGCAAACAAGTGACTAGAATGAGTTCAACTAAGCCTTTCGATGCTCAGGGTTAGTGAGAGTTTCATGTTTCTGATTGAAATATTGTTATCTCAAGATTAATGAAGTATAATTCATAATGAAATATTAATGTTTTGCCATATATTGTTTTTGTGCACATTATCTGATTATGACATGTTATTGAAGATATTTAGACCTTGTCTCACTATCATGCTAAGAATATTGATTCTCATTTGGCATCTTGAAGTAATGCATGAACCATTTCATAAAAATATGCCTATGATCACATTTTGATATAGATACATATATATATATATATATCTAGTTTCTCACACATTCCATATTATGTTTTGATTGGATATGATGATTTTTATTATTGGGTACTTATGCTTGATCTATGTTTGTAATGGTGTCATTGGTGTTGTTGTTGTTGACATTCATCATTGTGGTCATATATTGTAATATAAATTCTCATTTATTAAACTATATTGTCCAAGTGGAAGATTATTAGAATTTTCCTATATAAACTATGATAGTTTAATAAATCATATTTATTAGATTGAATAAATGTCACAACAACCAAATTGTTATGGATCAATTAATTATGTGATCTAATTATTGACTTGTAATGATACTTAGGTTATTGATGGAATTTAGTGGTGTGAGCCTTGTCATTAGGCTAATAATGATGGATTAGTTGGCCCAATAAAGTTATAATAAAATATGTCCCTACTTATAGTTTAATAAAACTGTAACTACCCCATTAAGATTTTAGATATAGTTTTTTTCTCTTTTTTTTTTTGTTAAGATTGTAAGAAGTGAACCTATTAAGGGAGTATTTTGTTATTATGAATTCTTACATAATATTAGGTGCAATCTCATTATTATTAACTAAATTTATATCTACAAATTTAATATATTATAACTTAATTTAATAGATTTGTTGATTTGACAATTATAATTTATCTTATTTATTTTTTTAACAGAGATGTGATCAAAAAGTGAACATTAATAAAGAGAGATAAGTGGAATTGATCTGAATTTGAGTTTTAATTTCGTTTTCATTTGAGTTTTATTTGGTGATGCACAAACCAATGGACCATCATCATTATTATTATACGAAGAAAATCAGAGCATTCACACTTGATTGTCCATCCGATTCGGATTTTTTTTTTTTTTCTTCCTTTTGGTCTGAGAGGGAAGTATGGAGGTGGGGAATGGATTATGTGGAGATGGAAGCGCCTCCCTTTAACAAACACACTTTAGCGCTCAGTCGTTTGCCATGGCCCGTTCTTTTGGACAACAATTTTTAACTGAACAGAAAAATCATAAAATGATAGTGTCAAGGAACATGAATTCCTTCAATATTTTTAAAAAATCACTTGCGGATCGACACTACTTTGAACGTGTGCAAATAAAGACATGAAATTTCTAAATTTTCTATAAAATACATTAGATAATGTAATATATGTACTCATTCAATTTTAGAATTTAAATTCAACTAAAATATAAAAAGATTAAGTAATGAACCATTATAGTACTGTATCTTTATAAAGAAGAATCGATTATATGTTAATATTGGTTTTTTATCTATTTTTTTATTCTTATGTAGATGTTAACTTGTACATACCTTTAACTTTTATTTTTTTTTAACCAATGTACTATAATAAATTGAGTTGGATTGTTAACACATAATATAAATAAATCGATTTATAAATAAATGGGACTAATTCAATAAAATTCTACTATATACACAATAGGTAAAAATTAGATAAATTAAAATAAGTAAATACAATTAACGTTATTCTTTTATTTCTTTGAATAATTTGATCAAGTTGCCATATGTATAAATTTTTAATTACATTGGTAACTAGTAAATCATTTAACAATTTCAACCTATGGAATCTCGTCAAGAACAATTATAACATGAGGCTTTTATATTATATTTTTATTGTTTAATCAATGCTCTTATGATATAAATTTTAAGGATAATGTTTGGATATATATATATATATATATATATATTATAACACAGAGATAAGAATATACAATTCCATCAATCAAAGTTGTATCAAAACTTTTTTTAAAAAAATATTTTATATAAAAACTATAAATTTTAATGAAAAATGTTCACAAAATTATGTATTGATTCAAATTTTTTTTTATGTACATATTAACATATAATCCTAAATTTAGAAATTAACTACATAATTTTGTACACAGCAACTTCGGATTCTTGACTCCGTCATTGTAAAAAATTGGAAGTGTGAGAAAAATAAATATATAAATTTTTCTATGTTAACATGAAATGTTTTTGTAAAATTATATATAAGTTTCAAAATAAGAAAACATGTCTATATTTCTCTTAAATTTCCTCTCTCAATCTACTGAAATTGAAGGGATCTAAATCTTACTTGAAGTCAAAATTGGCTGCAATCACATACCAACCCCTTTTTTAGTTGTAAGAAATTTTCCATTTTCTAAAACTACATTAAATAATCCATAAAACATACCATACATTAAAGACATAACCTTCAAATTTTATACAAAACACATTGATGCCATAATCTATAAATTTCATCCCAAAACCGACACGCCCCACCAAAAATATGTAAGCCGCGTAGAAAATCACTACAAAAACAATTTCTACCAGCCTAGTTGATTACACATGACATGTGTGCAAAGAAATGACCATCATTGAATCATGAGACCAAAACAATTTTCCGAAAGACCATATATTTTCATTAAAAAAATGATAGAGCATCCCCTAAAACAGGACAATTCATTATTCTCGCAAATACAACGATAACCAAAGGTAAACATATCCGCCAAACCAGCTCTCCTCATAAAAACTTCCATAATCAGAATGACCTTAAACCAGTAATGAAGGTCTCTCTAACTATGCAAATACGACGTAGTACTATCCAACTGTCAACCCTTCCTGACGGCACTATTTGTCCTTTGATTCCAAGTTATTTTTTCTTACTACAATTATAATTAGATGAATTTATAAATAATTTTTTTTATAAATCTTATGTTTCTAGTATTTTCTTTCTTATAAATCATAGTTACTTTTTCTTATAAATACTATGTTTCTAGGATGTTCTGTAGGCAAGTCAATCCATTGGACATTTCTAACCATTGAGCCCAACTGAGCGGCAAAATCTACAATTTGATAACCAAGGGTAGACCCCAAATCTGGATCCATACCGGTGCAAAAGAATCTCCAGAATACTTGGCCTCATATTAGGTGCCCACTAGTTTTTAAGTTACCACAATCGGAAAAGCTCAATAACACAAAATTTTTTAAGTTAATTATCTCTCTAAATTTAGCAAAACTTTTTAACGTGGAATTCTATAAATTAAGATTTTTTCTCGAATTAAAAGATATAAGAAGTTGCACATTACATGTGCAGCTTTAACCAATGTCAAACTATACACTAATAATAGAAATAAGATTTACTTTTAACGCACTAACAATATAAAAATATTTTATATTATCATTCATTCGTATATCACTTCATAAAAAACTATTAAAATGATGTAATATTAATAAAAACATAAATTTTCTCTTAATTTTTAAGCGATATACCATAATACCACCATTTAATTTTACAATATTGTGACAAGTTTCACACCAATGAATAAAGTTTTAACTATAATGAATAAAATTTAAACTCATGAAAATTTTATAGATATATTGTTCTTACATATAGCTTAATGATAAATGAAAATGATCATAAAAAAGAATATACAATTATAAAATATTTTAATTAATTTGATTTGATGAACTGATTTTACAAATGAATTTTATATTATCACTCATTTATGTGATAATATAATAGAAAAATGAGATAAAATTCTTTTATTATTGGTGAAAATTCTTAATTATTCTTACTTTTTAATGACATGACACATTTCTATTCACTAATATTATAAAAAATTACAATATGAGCTTAAATTTGGTTCATTGTATGGCCAAAAAATTTGTTTTTTGATTCATGCTATTATAAAATATTTTACAATTAATATCACTACATAAAAAATTGTAACACCATTAAAATATAAGAGTAATTAAATTTTTTTTATCAATATTAAGAATGTTTTAACAATATTTTATTAGGTTACAATATGAAGGTGGGTTTAACTTTGACTCATTATTACTATTGTATTTTAAAGATCATCTAAAACACTTTTACACTTTAAAGAATTAAAACTAAATCATTAATACAATATTGTAAATAAATGATTAAACAATAAATTGAGTTAAAATTGTATAATGAAATATTATTTACATATTTGACTACAGTAACATTTATCATGAACTTTTTAAAAATGATCTTTAAAAGGCACAAATAATAGTAGGCAACATCTTATGAATAAGTTTAAAAAATAAGCAAATATTTCATGAAGTTATGTTTAGAACATTAGTAATTAATTGAGTAAAGAAAGTGAAATATAATATTTGATAAACTAAAAGGAATATTCATATAATTACATATACATTGCATATGCCTCACGAGATGATAATGTATTTCTTCTAATATAATGATAATTTTTATTTAAATTATATGAGGTTAAATTTAATCTATTATCATTGTACAACTTTATATATTGTCAATGAATAAATAGATGTAATGTCATTAAAATGTTAAGAGCAACTAAAAAATTTTATTAACAATATCAGAGTTATAATTATTTTTTAATGATGTGGTAACATATAAGGGACAATAATGTAAAATTGATTCACACTAACATCGCATTGAATTTAAATCTAAATTATATTATGTGTTTAAGTTTATTTAAGTAGTTTAAATTTGATCCACTGTAAATGTAAAACATTTACCATTAGTGAATAAAAAGATAAAAAGGTATTACAAAACTAAGGCAAAAAAAAAAAAACCTCATTATATTTGATAAAACAATTTCATCAAAAATTAAACATATTTCTGTTCTCAACCATGCCAGAAAAAAACCAAAGCAAAAAGGTAAGCCCTCATGAGAAGCGGCATTAAATAGCTATGTCCGGGTAAAGGATGAGGGAGCTGGGAAGACGTTGATCTTGGATGTGTTTTTAGGTGTTTTTATTTTATTATTTTTTAAAATAGATTTTTAAAAATAATTTTTAAAATTTTTCTTTTTAAAATAAAAAAATAAAAAATTTATTTAGATGTAATTTTTGAAAATAAGTATTTTTTTTATTTTTGAAGATAAAAAAAATATATTTAATATTATTTACAACTTTATCATTAATGAAAATAGATTTTCTTCTTATTTTTTAAAAAAATCTAAAAATAATTATATATAAAAATAAAAGAAAACATCATTTTGCTGTTTTCTGAAAACTATTTTTAATTACATTTTTAGAAAACAGTTTTTTAAAAAATAGTTTTTGAAAACAGATTGTCAAATAAATTTTTTTTATTTTCACAGAATAAAAGAATAAAAAAACTGATTTTAAAAATAGAAAAACAAGTTGACAAGTCCTTATATTCGCAATTCCTAATGCTTTCAAGCAGACGCACTTGCGACCTGCACATTACTGGTGCATGAAGGTCTTGCGTCTTATTCCAAGATGGGACGTTTGATCAGACTCGCCCATTATCGCGGCTACTGAGACTAAGTTGTCTAGTTAGTTTTGATTTCCAATAGGGAAAATACTCGTCATTTAAACTATTGTTAAAAAATTATAGAAAATTTTTTAACATATTTTTCTGATGAAATTTTAAGGGGACAAATTTTTTAGAAAATTTGTTTTTCTCTTTTATTCATGAGAAATATCACTGAATTCTGTTGAAAAATTTTCCATAATATATACAATTTTTTTAAAATTATTATAACTTTTAAAAATAATCTTCATAAGTTAATCAGTCCTAAAAGTTCTTGAGAAATTAATTTTTTATTTTTTAATTCTAATTTTTGAAAATTATTATTTAATTAACAATAAAAAATAAATGTACAATGCATATATGAATATTTATAAATATATTAAATTAGTCAAATAATATAAATTATATTATTTAAATTAAATTATATATAAAATATATTATTCAAATTAAATACATAAAAATATCACTATATCCGAAAATCAAAGAGAAAGTTATCAGTTTTTTTATCCCAAGTAATATCCTATTACTAACCAATGGGTCATCTTGTATCTCAATTTATAGTCCATCCATAAACTGCTGAAATATATTAGATCTTCATGTATGTCTTAATTTATATGCACATTTTCTTCTATTTACTAAAAATTTTTAAATATGTAAAAACTATGGAAGAGTTTGTCAACATTTCATCCTAACTTCCAAAAAAAAAAAATTTAACAAAATTTCTGTAATAGTAATTACATTCACATTCTCAACAATATAAAATTTCAATTTCATTAATTCCATTCACCAAACGTAAAACAATAATAGAATTAATAGTTAACGTCAACAAAATAGTTAATAATTTTAAAAATTAATAAAATCAAAATATATATAATTTTTAATTTAAAAATAAATACTAACTCAAAATATATATGTTGACGGTGGATTTTGGTTCAGCCAAAATCCAGCCAATAGAAGATGTTCTTTTGGGACTCAAGCTATAATCTGGTTACAATCTTCGTAGATAAGTGCAGAATGGCAAAAAGAAGAAGAATAATAATAAGAAACACAATGCCCTTTTTAATATGATTCGGCCAAATCCAAACAATACTAGGCCCTACATCCACAGTAGTGTATTATTATGGAAGAATTTCTATAGAGTTTCAGTATAGCAAATTGTGCTCCTCTTATAGAGTGCTTCTTTCTCCTATTTATAGAGGAGTGGAGGTTATAATAGTAATTTTACAAGTTGTAAATATGTTACATTATGTAGTGTACATAAAAGACAAAGCATATCTTTCAATTTAGCTACTGCAGATTACATTTTGCAGATGGGATCCTTGTCTTCTGAGTGTACCGTACGCTTGTCTCCTACTCATAGGAATCCTGGGTAAAAGTCATTGTTGGTGAACTAGAACCTCTGGTCGGAGGGCGTTGCTGCCTTCATCTAAGATCGAGCTTGTTCTCACTGAAATGAGCTCGTGCGAAGAAGGTTGCTTATCGCGTAAGCTGAGGTTTTGGGCCTCCAACACCTCAGTGAGCCACAACTCTATAGCTGTCCGGGTTTTTTATTTGCCCATTTAGGGGGCTCCAGATTTCACTCATAACATTAAATTCCTAACTCTCAGTTCACTTTACGAACTAGGAGTTAAAATTCTGCTGACAAAGGCTCATTTTGCTATGATGTCCCATAACTCTGGTTTTTGTCTCATTTATCTGTTTCCCTTTGCGAGGTGTGATTTCAACGAACTGGGGCCTTGCAAAACTTAGAAGGCCGCATGGATAAGTTTCCACTATTGGACCTTTATTTAGCTTGTTCAAAAATCGGAAGATATTATTAATCTCAACCATGGACGACTCTGCAGTCAAAGTCTTTTGGATTGGTTTGCCATTTCATTTTTCCAGATGATATGTGCATTGTGACTATTAATGTGCTAGCCTCGTTTCCTCCATTACGTGTGTCTCATAAATATGGACGCGCCTGCCTCGTTTTCTCTTGAGACAATTAATGAAGGTGGTTGGGAGGTCTCCCGGACCCCTTGGTGGGATCGAAGTTGCTTGTATTTAAGACAGTAGAGGCCTTCTTTTATTCTTCAGAGAAACTCAATGGGAACTTGAAACGAACCCCCCATACCTCTGGCATTCTATTTTTTCGGCGAGGCATGTATAGTTTGCTGCATAAGGAGCTTTGAAGATAATATTTCTCTGGTAATGTGGAGGGATCTCATATGGATCTTGGATTGTGTCCTCAAGGTTGTAAGGTTTCTCTTTTTTAGCCATTCTGGAGGGCTTCTTCCTTGACTTCTCAATTTCAGGATTCAAGTTGAGGAAGAACTTGCTACCAAGTAAGGGGTTAGAAGAAGAAAGTTGGGGACTTAAGCGGAATAGTTAGCAAAGGTCTGTCTTCCAGTGACTAGTCCTTCGATTGGTGGGAGCTTTCCCCTTGTGCGACAATCTTTCTTCCAAAAGAACTAACTATAGGTTTCTCTAACTTGCATTTTGACTCCTACTGCTATAAATGTACCTTGCTGAGGCTTTTCAGTGAATGAAATTTCCTTCTTTCTTCTTCAAGTATTTTGGCTCTTTGTCCAGCAATTTTCAGATGATAAACATTAATTTTGCAAATAATAATAATAAAATACTTGAATAGCCGATTGGTAGTGTTTCTTAACAGAGAAATAAATTTGAGCTAGGTATATTAAATGTGAGTGACATATGAGTAGGTCACATAACACTTAGACATCTGGTCACACGTGAGCTATGAAATTTTGATCACATGAGAGCTACAAAATTGAGATCGCATGAGAGATGCGAAATTTAGATTGCATGCACATGATGGCTAAGAAAGTGGCTCGTATCATGGTAAGATCGTTGCATGTATATGGTGGCTAAAAAAGTAGCTCGCATGCACGAGCTTTATCTTGCACACATGCGGTGGCTAAGAAAGTGGCTTGTATGCATGTAAGATTGTTGCGTGTATGCAGTGGCTAAGAAAGTGGTTCACATGCACGAGCTTTAACTTGCACACATATGGTGGCTAAGAAAGTGGCTCATATGTATGGTTGACGATGGTGAGCATACGGTGGCTAAGAAAGTTGCTCATATACGCAGTAAGGCCATAATGTAAGGTGCCTAAGAAAGTGGCTCATACGTGCAGTGAGGTCGCTGCACACACATAATGGCTAAAAAAGTGGCTCGTATGCTCGAGCTTTAGATCGCATGAAAGGGGGATTGTCCCTTGGGGCGTCCTCGATTGCTTTGACCTTAAGGGTGTTCTTCCAATCACTTCACCCTCTGCAGTAACTCCTCCATTAACTAAGTTAATGCTTCTGAATGCTCGTTGGAATGTTGGTGACTTTTTTACCCTCTTGGTCGTATGAGCAATGATCTAACGTGCGCTCTTGGTTGACCTTGTTTGAGCTTTCAGCTTATTACTATTGGTGACTATTCTCAGGTGTGATGACTTCAGCTTGTCTTCACACATCCTGAACTTGCACTAGTGCTAGCACATTAAACACTTCAACCATTTCCTTTACTGTATTTTCCAATGCCTTTTGGCATCGGTGCCAAGCTTGCATATTGCCACTCCCAGGCATAGTAATGGCAGGTTAGTGGTGAATAGAGGAGGGCAAGCCATTAACAATCCTAGCTACAGAAGAACTCGTCGTATGACCTTTAAAGTGGTTACTAACAGCCTGAGACTTCCTAACTGCTTTTCCTCTGACGATTATGCCTGGACAAAAGACGAGCCCGAATGCAAAAAATTAACCAAATTGCAGATGAGTCCCTATAAACAATGCCAAAATGTTGATAGCAGATTTTGGTTCAACCAGAATCTAGCCAACAAAAAAGGTTCTTTTGGGACTCACGTTACAATGTGGTTCCAATCTCTGTAGATAAGTGCAGAATGGAAAAAAGAAGAAGAATAATAATAAGAAACACAAGGCCCTTTTTAACGTGATTCGGCCAAATCTGAATAGTACCAGACCCTACATCCACGGTAGTATATTATTATGGAAGAATTTCTACAGAGTTTTTTATAGCAAATTGTGCTCCTCTTATAGAGTGCTTCTTTCTCCTATTTATAGAGGAGTGAAGGTTATAATAGTAATTTTACAAGTTGTAAATATGTTATATCATGCAATGTATGGATAAGAAAAAACATATCTTTCAATTTGGCTACTGCAGATTGCATTCTACATATGGGATCCTTATCTTCTAAGTGTGTCATACACTTGTCTCCTACTTATGGGAATCCTGGGTGAAAGTCGTTCTTGGTGAACCAGAACCTCTGGTTGGAAGTCATTGCTGCCTTCATCTAAAACTGAGCTTGTTCTCACTGAAATGAGCTCGCGTGAAGAAGGTTATTGATCGCATGAGCTAAGGTTTTGGGCTTCTAACACCTTAGTGAGCTAGAGCTCTCTAGCTGTCCGGCTCTTTTATTTGCCCATTCAGGGGCCTCCGGACTTCACTCATAACAATATACAATTCCTAAAGTAATATCAATAATATTATCAAATATATTATTTAACTATTTAAACATACTCAGTCTAATTCAAAATATGTATAATTCGTAAGTTTAATTCAAAATATATAATTAGTCAATCCTAATTCAAATATAAAAAAAATATAACTAATAATTAAAAATTAACTACTACAGTAATCTTATGTCAATTATTAATCAACTAATAATTAATAATGTGTACTAATCTCAGTATTCCAGTAAAAAATTGACAAAAAAAACTTAAGCTCGAAACTGTATACATCATAATAAAAAAAACAAAGTTTATCATGAAAAATGAAATAATTAAATAAAAATAATCAATAAAATATAAAATAAAGTAATAAAAATAATTTAATTGATTTAAATTTATGAAAAACACATTCAAAACGAAAATAATAACTATCATATTAATGTGAAATTATAAATACTTAATGATTAATAGTTCCTTGAATCCAATTTTTAGGCAGTGGTCTTTCTTTTATTTTTTTCTCAAGGATCAGATTTATAATTTTCCCCTAAAGAATGCAGCTTCTAAAAACCAGCGCACTAGCCTGGGTTACCAATTGAAGTGTGTTAGCATACCCACGTACAAGGGCAGACCCACGTGGGGCACAGTGGGGGCTCAAGCCCCCACCCCCACTCAATTTTTTTTTTCAAATAAGAAAGGTTGCTTCAACACAGTGAAAGGTTAAAGATTTCCTTGCATTGCTAAAGTCAAAATCCAGAGATATAGATAGTGACGTAAAACCGAAGTCAAAGTTAGTAGTTACTAAAATTGGTAGCCCCCACTCACTTTAAAGACTACGTACGTCACTACTCACTCAAAAGACTACGTACGCCACTACCCACGTATCATAACACAATCGTTGTGTCAGTCATGGTACCGATGCCTTGACTTTAACTTGTAGGTGGCATTAATTCTTGTCATAAAATTTTTAGAATTTTCTTTTCTGCATATTTTCTCTTCCAACTAAATTTCAAATTTTTCTTTCTTTTTTAGTTTCCACTCATGCCAGCATAGCCCATATGGCAGGCACTACACCTCTAAAACTGTCACAATCGAATTTTTCACATAATCACGATGGTTTGAAGACATTTTACCAATCCTTTTACCAACCTTTTCAATTCTTTTAATAATAAATAGAGCACAACTATTTATTTAACAAACATCATCTAAATTATTAAGTAACATTATCTAATTTATTATTATTATTTAAAAAATAAAAATTTAAATTTTTTAAGTAAAGAAACAATTAAATTAAATATACACATAAACTCATATAACTGTTATTTTAGAAGTAGAAGGCTAGTTAAATTAGGTCATACATATATATATATATATATATATTTTACATACCCTTACTTACTAGATCCAATTTTAAAATATATCACTTAGGTTCCATATCTCCTTTTCTCTATCAGATGTACTAATATTTTGGGCTTTACAAAAATTATCTAATTTTAAGCCCAAATTACTAGGATTTCCTTGGCCCTTACGATCTGTATATATCCTACATTCATTACTATCACACATAAGCCTTCATAGTTATTTCACGTACACACACACACACACACACACACATATATATATATACAGATCGTAATATATATATATATATATATATATTACACATAATTATTTTGATCTGTGAGAGGTTCAAGACTAAGGTGTTTCATAATCAAGTTCGGTAGGTGGAGCAGGATCAACTTAGTTGATGTCAGATTGATACATTAGCTGCAGATCATGTTCTTCAATAATCAATGATCATAGGTGGAATAGGGTCAAATTAATTGATGCCAACCTGATACATTAGTTTTGGGCCGTGGTCATCAATAATCAATGAATAGTGAAATTTAGGGCGATAAGTATTGAAGGCAGTCATGAAATCTCAATACTAACTATTATTATAAAACTCAAAGGTAGCCTTTTGTGGGGGGAAACCTGCTACAGTATCAAAGAAAACAAATACAACAATAAGAGCGAGTACAAACACTCAATGAGAGACTGCCTAACCCATCTTGATGAGTTTACAGTTAGAAATAATATACTAAGTAACATAATATTTGAAAGCCATAGCTCGAACCATTTTCATGTTCATAAATTCATAGTTAAAATGGTAGTAAAGAATAGTAAAATTTCAAAATTTACTAATTATATGCAAAATGGTAGAAGGACATAATATTTTTTTCTCCTTTTTACACCATTTAACTATAACCCTCTGTCCTCCATCTTTTTCCCTTCATACATCCCTAATCTTCTCTCCTTGAATTATGGCATGAGGGTCTTTTTCTCCCCCCACATTTTCATTTTATCAATTTATCCCTTGGGCTCATTTGTACATAAAATTACAAAGTTCACGCCAAACCATTACTGCCAAATCTTCTTAAAATTCAATAGATCTTGAAATATTTATCACTATGTATACTAAAGTCTATAGCAAATATCAATTAATCATGAATGAATAATATTCAAAACACAAAAATTTCCTATTGTATTGAACTATCTTAATCAAATGCTTCCTTTTTATTTTCACAACAACAACAACATTAGTACGCTAAAATTTTAGACAGTCATAGTGTTATAATTGGAAGAAAATAACAACCAATAACTAGATATGTATATCATGTCATAAAGCATCTAAATTTGTATGAAAGAATAAATTAATTTATTAAATATGCATACATGATATTTCAATGTAAATCCATTTTAAAGTGAATTCTTTACCGCAGAAATAGTCCTTACATGCCCTACTAGAGAAAATGAGAGAGAATTGTATTGTATCATCAATGGAGTGGCTACAATTTTGTTTAGGGTGTAAGTGGGAACCTACCTTGCTGTAACTCTACTTGGCCAACTGACTCATCATTATAGGCCCAGTAACAAGGCTCATACTGCTAATGTCCACTATTGGTCTAGATGTTATATTAGGCCCAATAGTCTAATCATATATTAGTTGGTCTATTACACTTAATTATTATAGCATTCAATTAATCCAATTTAATATATAATTAAACTATGATAGTCTAATATAGGAAATTCTAACAATCTCCCACTTGAACAATATATTTTAATAAACAAGCAATTGGATTACAATAGGTGGTTGCAAAATAAATGTTAACAACAATCATGGCACTCTTACAACCATAGGTCCATCATAAGTACCCAATAATGCAGATCATCATACCAAATAAGAATGCTAATATCATACATGTTTTGAATAATATTCCAATGACCAAAAACATAATGTCGAATGTGTGAGAAACCATAAATACATATCAAAATGTGATCATATGTATATCTTTACAAAATAGTTCATGTATCCATCCAAGATACCAAAATGAGTAAATATCAGCACAACAATGAGATAGGATGTAAATGTCTCCTTCGATATGCCATACACAAATGCTTATCATTAACAACATCACATATACATATATGTATGTGTCTGTGTCTGTGTTTGTGTGTGTGTATATATATATATATATATGAAATATTATTAACATTTCACAGATCTCAAGATAATCAATAACTCTAGTTCATCATTTCAATAAGAAGCATAAAACTCCTACTTATTAGCCTAGCTAGCTTGCTTTCTTCAATTTTGATGATCAAAAAATAATCTTGCTTAATATCTCAATCTAACTATTTGTTAGTTGTGTAGGTTCAAAGTTGATCAAAGCTTTCTCAAAAGATCAACATTAGTTTTAAGTTTTTATTTGATTTCATAGGATCTTTTGTAATCGAGATCTTCTTCAAATTGCTCAATCACTGAGGTAGAATAAATAATTTAAAATGAGTTTTAAATTAAAAGTTTTCAAATAAACTTTTTACATATTCTTTCACAAGTCAAACTTTTATAACAACTATTTTTCATTGTGTGAATTGATTTACAAATCGATTCATGTTGAAAAACTTGTAAAATAAACTTGAATCAGTTCATGAAGAAAACTTTTCTTATCAAAGGTTTGAAACTTTTCTAGATTGATTCTATAATCAATTTGAAATCTATTTTCAAAACACTATGAATTGATTTATTAATTGATTTGGTGATGAATTTTCACATGATCTAAATCAATTCATAAATTGATTAGTTAATTACAAGTTCATTATAACCATTATAAATCGATTCACAAATTGATTCAAGGATTGAAAATTAATTATTTTTTCCTCAACTATAAATAGACCAAACCTCATTTTGTTTTCATAATATACTACAATGAAAATAGAGAAACTGAGAGAGCTTATACCTAATATTTAGTACCTTATTTGATTTTAATGATTCAATTAATTCTTGAGCAATCTGAAGAAGATTTCTACTTAGATAATTGAGATTTACATCTCAATTTGATGTATAGTATCTCTAAACTCTATCTTGGTTATTTTCTTAGATTTTTAGGGTTAGGAATCTAGATATAAAGGAAAAGATTGATCTTCCCTTTACATTCTTCTAGAATTATTAGGTTAATTATAATTGGTACGAGGTGCATTGGATTCTTGTAATTCTTCTTAACTGTGAGGTTGATCATAGTTAGGTGAAGATATAGAGTTTTTGTATCATAAGTCTGCAAGAGTCCTGTAAAAATTCTTGTTATAAAACTGGTGTGTAGGAGCTTGGTTTAAATCTTATGTTAATAATAGAGCAAACAATCTGATTGAGGATTGATCCAGTGGAGTAGACTTGAATTGCATTTTCAATTCAAGTTGAACTACTTTAAAAATTTTGTGTGTTAATTCTTTTATTACTATTTTTATACTACTGCATATTTTTTGTTTCTACACTAAATTTGTAATTTGGTTTTTCTACTATTTCAGTCAATAAACAATCTAATTGCTAACCATATAATCTCCTATAAGAAAGTCTTCTATTGTGCATTTATCTGAAAATCAAAGTTAATAATTACATTACAATTGACTTAGTTGTTAAATTCAATTAGATCAATAAAGAGTATAAAATTCCCTGAAAGGAACAAGGGTAAGATCTTGATTCCTATTCAATTTTGGGACCAACAATTGGTATCAGAGCTTTGGTTCTTGATACACTTTGTTTTTAACAAAATTATGGATTCTAAATTAATTGTTTTGCCTCATTGTCCATTCTTGAACAGTCCTTCTACTTTTGATAGTGAAAATTTTGCTTTTTGGAAACATAAAATTAAGTCTTTTGTAGAAGCATTAGATGTAGACATGTTAGAATTTTTAGAGTTAGGGTATGAATGTCCTAAAATATTTGTTGGTGGAATTCTGTAGCATAAATCTAAATTGTTGTGAACTAAGGATGAAAGGCGGAAACATCTCCTTGCATCCAAAGTAAAATGGGTTGTTATTAATTCATTGACTACTAATGAGTTTGAAATAATTTCTAAATGTACAGTAGCAAAGGAGATCTTGGATACTTTGGAGATTGCTTACATTGGTAGAATTGAGGTTGTTTCAAAAAATAAAGGGCATCATTGCCTCATGGCTAAACATAATGAAGACATAGAGATACTGAAATATCCTTCATTTTTCCATGGCTCTTACGTTAGTGATACTAATATTGAATCCAATATTCAAAGTATTGCTAAAATTGACAATGAATATGATGATTTGTATGAGGAAATCTATGAAGCATTAACTAAAGCTAATAGGGAATTAAAGCAATTAAAATCCCAAAATGAAAATTTGCTTAAAAAGATCAAGCAACTTGAACAAGAAAATAGTGATTTGAATATTCTAGCTGAGAAACTACTAAGTTAGAGCAAAGCATGTGATCATTGTGAGTCTTACAAATTTAAGTGAGAAAAATTGAATAAATCTTCACAAGGATTTGCTAATAGCAATGTGAAATTTAATAGCATGCTAGACAATTACAAAGGCTCTCAAAACAAAGTTGTTTTAGGTTATAAACAAGCAAGAACAAAGAGAAATTTTTATTACATTACCTATTTTTATTATAATCATAGAGGTCATCATATTAAATTCTGTCTATATAGAAATGGCATCTACATTCTAAGACCAAATGAAAAATTGGTCAGGCTACCTAAAGCATCTAGTTTTGAAGAGAATGTTTCATTGATACCTAATAGATATGACCCAAGATCAATTGGGTAGCAATGAAGCAAATATAATCTTTATTTTGTAGGATTGTGGGAGGAAGAGAAGCAATAGTGATTCCTTGACTGTGGATGCTCACGTCATATGATAAGGAATAGAAACAACTTCATCACTCTCACATCTATTATAGGGGCTAAAGTTACCTTTGGAGATCATGCCAAAGGAAAAGCGATTGGAATAGGTAAAGTTAGTAAGATGCCTAACTATTTTATTGATGATGTGCTGCTGGTTGAAGGTTTGAAACATAATCTATTAAGTATTAGTCAGTTCTGTGACAAAAGAAACAAAATAATTTTTAATTCAAATAAATCTCTGGTTATTAATGATAGTGACAAACAAGTAAAACTTGTTGCATGTAGAATTAATAATATTTACATAATTGACTTGTATGCTAAATCAAATATGGATTCCTCTTGTTTAGTTAGTCTGAAAGAAGATTTTTGGATCTAGCATAGGAGACTAGGACACACTAATATGGAACTAATAGGAAAACTCTTAAGGAAGAATTTACTTTTAGGATTGCCAAAATTAAACTACACTAAAGACAGAATGTGTGATGCTTGTCAGATAGGAAAGCAAGTCAAATCCTTGTTTCAATTGAAAAAAGTTGTTTCTACTTCAAAACCCCTTGATTTGCTTCATATGGATCTAGTAGGACCATCTAGGATTAAAAGCCATGGAGGAAATCTCTATGTGATTATAATTGTAGATTATTATTCCAGATATACATGGACCCTATGTCCATCACATAAAAATGATACATTTGAAGCTTTTAAAATATTAGCAAATGTAATTCAGAATGAAAAAGGGTTAACCATAGTTAGCATTAGAAGTAATCATGGAAGAGAGTTTGAAAACAAGGAGTTTGCTACTTTCTGTGAATCAAGTGGCATAAAGCTATAATTTTTCAGCACCTAAGACACTCTAATAGTTGATATGGGAAGAACAATTTTCAATGAGAGCTCACTTCTAAAGTCTTTCTAGGAAGATGCAGTTAACACTACTTGCAATGTATCAAATAAAGTTTTGATAAAACCTATTTTGAATAAAACTCCCTATGAACTCTATTATGGAAGGAAGCCTAATATGTCATATCTTCATGTATCTGGTTGTAAATATTTTATGCATAATAATGGCAAAGATAATCTGGATAAATTTGATGCTAAATTAGATAAAGCTATTTTTATTGGATATTCTTCATGTAGTAAAGTCTTTCATGTCTATAACAAAAGGACTTTGAAGATTGAAGAATCCATACATGTTATTTTTGATGAGTTTACCTTGAGTGTAGATAGGCTAAGAACAGAAGATGATCAACAAAATTGGTTGATTTCTAACTCTAATTCAAGGGAGTAACAAGACTAATTAAGGATAAATGTTTCTGATCCAAAGGAAGATGATAATGATACAGTCATCCTGGACATTTCTAAACCCAGCACTTCTTAGAAATAGTGGAAGTTTATGGAAAATCATCCCAGAAACTTGATAATAGGAAAAGCTACTAAATGGGTAACATGTGGTCATTTATGAAATATTTGCAACCATTTAGCTTTTGTTTTACAAATTAATTCTAGAAATATTCAAGGGGCCTTAATGTTGGTGTATGCCCTAGAAGCCAATCATGGGATGATTGTTTTTGCATACATTGTATTACGTTTTAATGGCAATTCAATTAT
>JANHAO010007299.1:0-20311 GCA_026873985.1 Saraca asoca
GGGTTTTCAGGTTTAACAGATCATTTGTTGAATGATAGTAATAACCTTCATTTTATTCTATTCTTTATTTTATTCATAAATTTCTGCAGTTTCAGTTTCTCAGAGTCAGAATCTAGCAGGGTAGGCCATGCCTGCATATGAAGCCAGAAGCTTCAATGCACACATACAAATATTCATATCTTGCAAAATGGTTACAAACCGACCAAGAATTTGATTGTTTATTTGCTTAAATGTCTTTGAAATCACCACCCTTAAGTGTCTTCGAAAAATGAACTGCAATTTTGTTCTTCCAGTCATGCACACTGGTAAGTCTCTTGTCCACAAGGGTATTACAGGTGACTTGCACAAGGAATAAGCATGGGGGATGGCGGCTAAAGATTCTCGGAAGACCCTGCAGTATATATTTAGATTAGCAAGATATAGGTAAAAGAGTTTATAATGCCTGTTTTAGAATTTTGGGTGCATACATAATGATTTTATATAGCCATTCGGGATAAAATGATCAAGGAATATAGATAAGACTATATGACTAATAGTTGTATGGAATGAAAATTTGATAAGAGATACTGTACTATTTATACGTCTAGTGATGATAATAACTTAAGATTTGGAGATAGTTTTTACTAATGTCAAAATATGTCAGGTTATTAAGACAAATGAGGACATGATAACACAGTGATTTCAATATTGTCCTCAACTGAAACGAAATTGAGGGTGACAATGATTAGTCATGGGAAGAATGCTTGTGATGTCGTATAGTAGGATTGGTGGTGATGAATAGGACGGTGAGGGCTAGTGAAATTTTGGGAGGTGTTATTGAAATAATATTTTATATTAATATAGTTAATCAAATTATTGTATATTGGATTATTAAATATTAAATAATTAATATTGATTATTTTTCAATTTAAAACATGTGAACATATTTGTTATTAAACTTTAGTATAGCACTTAGATTATTCATGAATATGCTGTTATATGAGTTTTGTTTGTTGTCCTATACAAAATGGAAAAGCTAGCTTAGTTTGTTTTCACAATGAGAGGTTCTCATACTATACGTTATTATTGTCATTCCGGTGAAATGACAAGTTATAACCTAATAATAAGGGCATTTAGAATTGAGCAAAATTGATCACTTATTTCTTCATGTTATTTCTTCTTTCTTTTGCATGGATTATAAATAAAAATCATGAATGGAGATCCACATTGCAGTTATGAATAAGTGATTATTTTTAAAGTTCATATTCAATTGTAGATTTATTATTTTTCATATATATATATATTATATAAAAGGTGATTATATAAATACTATTATAATTAAGTTATTTTCAACAAATATCACACATAAATTATTTTGTTGAGCAGATGGACAACACTGGGCTTGGACCACACTGATAATCTCTTTATTTTTTCGCAACTACCGCATGTTTTTTTTTTTAGGTCAACTATGGAGTTGGGCAAATTATACAAACTGGACTGAGAAAATGATGCACATGTATTTATTTAAACTGCAAATCAATAATTCTGGCAGCCTGGGTCATTAAAAGATGGCTTGAAGATCTCAAAGAGAAGGGTAGCTATATATGTTCATCGACATTCAACAACCACAAAAGTTGCTTCTATTTAATTCTGGGCGCTCTTCTAATTGACAATTCAACTCTTGCCTCGAGGGCTATGGTTTTCAAAATATAGAACGGTTACCAATGTTAGAAATTAAATGAATTTTGGATCAGAACACACAAAAAGCAAAGTGGTTTGCTTATTCTTGGGTATATTTAATTAACAATTATCTCGCATTTATAACTACAAAAAATTCAATTTATTTAAAATTGATTTTATTTGTTCATCCAATTTCAAATTAATTCAATTTTATTTTACTTTTTTATGATTCTACACAGGAGATAAACCAAAAGTATTGCTTAATCCCTTTTTATAGATTTTTATATATTTGTCTTTATATACACCGCTAAGAAAGCATTCCATCTTGCAAAATAAATTTTATTACATGAACAGAAAGATATATATATATATATATATATAAATAATACTTACAGTCATATAAGCATCATATATTATGTGAACCATTGGTATATTTGTGTTTATCTCTATTTTTCCTGTAAAAAAAGTCACTTGTATATAATTATATTATTTAAGATAAGATATTTTTGTTAGAAATAGTCATACATTTTAAAATTTAAAATTCTGAAATAATAATAATAAAAAAATCATTTAATCATTAATTTAAATCAAAATTCCATCTACGACTCTTAATATATATAACATTATTAGAAAAAATTTATAACCAAACCCATTGAAGATTTTTATTTATATATCCTTTAAAATCAATTTTTTTAAACAATGTAAAACTTGAAAAGTCATCAATATTTATAAATTACCAACAACAAATACATACACAAGTACAATATATTGTTTCACACAAGAAATTTTGGAAGGCAAGGGAAGAAATAGAATGAATGATAGAAAGAAAGAGGGTCTTTTTGTGTGGACCATATGGGCTACTATTATAATCGAGTTGGACCAACCAAGTTAGCACAACGAACAGGCTTGGGCAATAGGTCCATTCTCATTAATCAAACTTGAGCCCATCAAAAGGCTCCTGTGGATGACCATGAGGAATCCTTCTATATGGCTAATGTTACTTACCTCAAACCAAATCATTGCACGGTGATATAATGGGACACTGCTCATTACGAGGAAATAAAGGGCCCTTTAAAGGGAGCATGTGGACGCAACATTCTACAGACATACTTATTGTGAATGCCATATACTGAACAAAACAAGGTGCTGTCCAATCTTATTAGCAGCAATCAATCAATCACTCGCTGAACAAATTAATTGAATCTTGCAAATCATCCCTAGGAGACCACAAGTATCATAGCTATCTCCCAACCCCCCACCACCACCCAAAACTCTTGCCATTTCTTTTGGGTGTGTTGTCTTGCTTTAATTAAAGAAACCTAGCTCATGATCACTTTACATAACTAGAAAGCTTGTTATTTTTGTTAATTAGGAATTGCCTTGATCAACATTTTATTTATTACAGAATTCACAACACAGAGTCTATGGCAACCTAACTTCTATGTATTATGAAACTTACTTACAATATTCTTTTTACTTTTTAATGACACATTTCCATACTCATACTTGAGGTAATAAACCTTTAACTTGTAATTTCTATGCATTATAAAATAACCTTTTCTTTTTCTTTTCTCTTCCTCATCTTTGTTCTCCTCAATCCAAGAACATTTCACAATTCAATTCCTGCAGGGATGGATAGAAATTGTAGAGTCAATTACATAATGGATGACAACCCAAGATTGTGAGATATTGGCCCGGACAACTAGTCATTGTCACCACCAATTTAGGGACGTACCATTTCAGATCTGAATAGCTCAGATGGACGTTGAACCTTCCGTACGTCTTTACTTTGTTGATTATTCGATGGGTGGAAAATCCAAGTGCATCTTTGGTAGCATATCAAATATTTTATTTTGTGTACTATTAATTCTTATTCCTTTTCTTTATCTCTTAAGGCCCTGAGCATAACCTTCAAAAAAAAAAAAAAAAGAAGGAAAATATGAAAAGGTTTTTCTTTAATGGCATCCATTCGCAGTGTCGGCCACCTTTTTATTTTTCATAAAGCTGTGGAATTGCTAATTTGCCGTCCGTAAGCAAATCCCAAATCTATGGCAAACATGGTCGTTTGCAAAGTCAGCTCTCACGTAAATGAGTGGACGTACATACCCCTGCATGTTAAACTTTTGAGTGATATTCCCTTTTCTTACAACTATCTTCCTCTATTTATGCTTCTCTCACACTGTTGGGCTCCTAAAGTATAGTTGCTATATATACTACGCATTGATTCAGATTGTATATAGTTCATGTACCAATGTGCAAGACTTCTTAAATATATCCATGGTGGTGAGCAGAAGATGAGCATGCAATGGTGAAGATAGCTAGAGGGCATGATTAAGCAGACTGCATCTCAAATTTTGATGTTTTCATAAAAAAATATATATATAAAATTTATGTGTATATTAACTTTCTCTTGAAAAATAAGAAATTATATGTCACTTAAAAGTTTTTACACTTAGTTTCTTCAAATTCTATAGGGTAAAATTGAATGCCTCCAAACTCTACAAAATTAATTTATAATTTCAGCTCGTATTTTGTGAAAAATAGGATTTAGCCACCTCAAAAAATTGACCTTTTGCCACTGGCTCCCAAAAACTTAAGTCCATTACCACTCTAGAATATGTGTATATGTAATTTTACCGATCCTATTATTTTCATATCCTATTTTTTATTTTCATTCTTAGATTTTCTAATAAAAAATTTTAAGTTTTATTATATATCTCACATCGTTTGATGTGATATTCTTATGTACAAAATAATCATATGAGAATAGCATTGTTGGTAACTTTATGCTTTGGCTTTTGGATAACTATTGAATTTTAATATGTAAAATAGATATAATATATATATATATATATATTTATCTCTGGTAACATTTTATGTCTAATTCAATGTCGGGGGCCAATTTTAGGTCATGTCTAAATCAAAGTGAGACAATATTTCTATTTTAAACGCGAATTAATGCTCAAGAAGTAGCACTGAATAAAAGAAAGCAGCAGAGGGAATAAAGGTAAACAGTAGTCATTGTTAAGAACCAGTCTGGAGGATAGGGTTATTCAGATGTACTCTTTATGTGGAGTGATGCAGTTCGTTTAATTCCAAAGAATTTATCAGACAGATCCTCTTAGTCCTATCTTCAAAAACAGGAGTAACGATGAAAAAGTGCCTAATCTCACACGTGTAAATCCCTTACACGTACAAATTAACCCTAGGAATATACAAAAATTCTGCTAGGCTGGCTGCCAATACCAAGTGCTCGTTGTGGTTCATTCCCATGATCTTAAAGGCAAACCCATGGCCACCGCTGGTCTCACCATCATGGTGAGATAAAGAGCTCAATGGCTAGGACCACCGTAGAAAGAGAAGCCCCAAGCTCAAGCAAATCTTTTTTTTATACTTTAATCATAACACATGTTTTCATTATTATTTAAGAAAACTTATTTATCAATTATGTGAGATTCAAATTATTAAATGACTTTCATTTTGATAAATGAACATAAAGACGAGTGCTATATAGAAAATATGATAACTTTTTCAAACAAATCATATCTACCAACGTGTCCACTCAATGGTACACCACATGTCATCTTCTGATTGGCAGTAGGGGGTTCCCATTTCACAGTCTCCATCTCAATGATACGTAGTGGAAAAGTGAGTGAAAGAATTGGAATACTTCCATAAATATTCCGGCATTCTTTCCCCACTCTGCATGTTTCTGTACCACCATAACATTTCATCCAACCACTGTAGCAATGGAAGAAGATCTTCTTTCTGAGATGAGAATAATAATATTTCTGTGTTATATAAAAAGGCCTTTTGTTTTTAAAAGCTACAATATATTGTTGGCAGCGAATATCTTTCTTATCTTTTTCTCACATTCACTTTTCTTGTCTATCAGTCACATACCCTCTGCCTTTACCACCTCCAATCTTCAGGCCACCCTTGATTTGTTTTTGTGAGGGAAAAGAAAACTAAGTCTCTTAGAAAGTATATTGGAAAGTAGAGGTGCTGCTTCTGCTGACGTACGTACCTTCTTTTTCATTTTAAATTCCTTAATTACTTCCGATAATTACGAATTATTTGAACTTCTCGAAGGGCTTCCTACTTAATTCATATTGCTTATCAGATAGGATTTAAGGGAATGACTTCAAGAATTACAGTAATAGCCAGCCAGTTAATATTTACTGAAGAAATATCCTTATTTTATCCATCAAAAGAATCTAACCCCACTCCTACCCTAGCTAGCTAGTATTAGATACTCTATCTATTATTATTATTAAACAAACACCGACCCTACGATAACTTAGAATAGGCCAATCACATAAATATATAGCTAGCCCTAAATTATTATCTTAATTCTGAATTTATCTCTTGTATGCCACTATATCAAATTCTCTATCCATGTCATGTGGGTATCAAGAATCCCAAACTAGCTAGTAACTTACAGCTATATATACATCTTGAAAACTATTAACGCATGCAAATTCCATTAAAGCTATGGTTTAAATATCTATGAGCTCCATCATATTCCTGCCTTTTTTATTAATTATTATTATTTTTATAATGAAAATATAGAAATTCAAACTTATTATCTCTTGTAACTATGCAGATAAATCACTGTTATTAGCTTAAGCCTAATGGTTTTGATTTTCTTCAAAGCTTTATCACCCATAAACATATATATATATATTTATATGATTTTTGTTCTCTTCAAATTGATACACCTAGCAGTGTTGTCATGACCTTTTTGATTGATTTATATATAATTGAAGGGAAAAAAAACAATGATTATGATTGACGCATGTTTAGCCTTTGCATTCACCAAGATTTTCTTAAAGTTGGACTACAAATCAAACCTTTTTCTTTCCAGGTAATTGTACATGAAGTTTAACTTGTTAAAAGATTGAGTATTTTTATTATTAAATTATTTTTTAAAATTTTAAGTTAAATAAATTAAATAAAAAATATAAATTTTAATAAAAATATTTAATTTATTAAAAGATCAAATTCTATATAAAATTATCCATCTTTCTTTCATTTCTTTTTTCTTTTTAGTAGGGTTACGAAATTTTTATCAATAAATATTTGTGGGGTTGGTCAAGGAGAAACAATGTGCCAACGACCAAAAAATGTTGATTAGCGAAGAAGGCATCTGAAAGTGTGCGGAGAGGACCCAAAAAGAAAATCCAATGGAGCAAAAAGATTACAAAGACACAACCTAAGAAGAATATGGAGAAGTTCAACAATTCAGTTAACAATATTCATTTGTTTTTCTATATCACTCGTATTTTAATTTTAAATTTTATTATTAATAATTTTAAAAAATATTTTCTAAATATTAATATAATTTTTTAAAGAGAATAATAATTAAAAAAGATAGTACTTCGTTGGTCATAATTTTTTCATTAGTACTAATGGATATCTTAATTAAGATATATACTTTATCAAATTTTTTTTATAAAGAAAAAGATTAATAGCAAGTCTTACCATTGATATAAAAAAGAGAGTGCATGATAATATGCATATAATACTTTTGAAATGAAGCTAACTTATGGTAAACTTTTATGTAAAAGAAAGAAGTTAGAATGAGATCAGATGGGTCCATAAGATGTAATGATGTTTTTAAATTTGTTTAGGCAGACTCTCCAACAATGAAACAATAGAAAGGAATATATGTATTTTCACATGCACGTACACAAGCAGATAGAATTGGGAAAGGGACAATTATCCTGCAGTATCACTGCATATCAGTGGTACAAGGACTTGACATTGGAATCACTTTTTCTGCATAACGATTAACATGCTCAGATATTAATTTCCTTAACTTATAGGGCTCTATGCCATCAAGCCATAGGAAAAGAAGAAATAATCAGAGATTCACAATCAATAGAAATGGGATGCTGTTTCCCTTATGATAATTTTCGTAAATCTTTCTAACAAAATTTCTGAGTTACAGACTTTTTTTTTTACTGTCAATTTATTGACAAAAAAAAAACAGAATTTAATGAGTAGGTCATAATAAATATCAAGTATAATTGTTTGTTAAAAAAATACGAAGATTGTGTAATGTGTGAATTGCAAACCAGCTGGAAACTATCATAAACCATACAACTCAGTGTCATCCGCAACAACAAGGGACGAGAAATTCTTAAATTCTTGAATATAACGTATTGAATAAATAAAAATAATTATGATTTTTTTAAAAATTTATATTTTAAAATGTTAAAATATTAAAATTCACAAACATCAACAATTTTTTTATTTATTAGGTGAAATAATAACTCATGTTATGACGAATTAGGGTGATTTTTCCCGATTGATTCACATGGAGTGCAGTATTAGGGCCAGTAGCAGTGGGCAACATCTGTAATTGGCACAAATTCGAAGTAAAAAACACCCTAAATCTGATGTGTCAAAGAAGAAGGTTTTCTGTAAGAACCACCAAAGATAGCAAACAAACAGTTTAAAATGTCACTTTCGGGAATGTACACAATGGAATGTCATGTCATGCATGGAATTGAGGTGTTGCATTATAGATTGCTTTCAATGGCAAAATAAACAGAGAAATGGAAATTAACAGAAAAATGAAAAAAATATACTAAGAATCAAAGGACTTAAAGTAGGGTCTCACCTATTAAGATAAATAGAAAGACAGATATTCAATATTGTCCACTCTCCCTCTGAATAGCTAATTTCTGGAGTGGGGAATTACGAACAGAACCTTATGCTTTTTTCCCTTTCCAAATTTTCCATAACCATTGGTCTCTCTTTTTATGACAATTGTTTATTAGGGAAAGGCAAAGCTATTGCCTCTATTCCCCAAAGTTTTCATGACGTGTCTCCTTCCTATTGGTTCTTATCTTTCAATGGACTTGCCACTCACTGCCAGTGCTCTCTTACGTGCTTGATTTTTTTGTATGCAGAAAAAAATATTTAATTAGTTTCTAACAAAAAGGCTTTGTTTTCAGGAAGGAAGAACAAAATTAGTAATTATGAAGAACGTGTCATCTTTGTGTATGTGCCACTATTGAATCGGCACCCCACTTACGGATTATAAGTCATTTCCAAGTAATGAATGAACCGCTGATGTTTTTTTATCCACAACTTTAGAAAGAAATGGAATCCCTTTCTAAGCTAAGCTGAGCTCCCCGACATTACAAAAGCATTTGCAGCCAAAATGGAAAGTAAGAAAATTACATCTTTTCTTGTTTCAGCTTCAAATTATATGCCATCCTGACATATTTAAAATATAATTATGATTATATTATGATTGTGAAAAATACATAAAAAAAAAGTAAATATAATAAGGTAAAAATAATTGCTATTTTTTAGCATAGATTGTGACAGATATGTTATACTAACATTAATTAATATGGAATACATATTCATACATTGATTATGGTGAATCGTAAGTTGTTTGAAGCTTTATTTTTTGGTATTTCAAAAATTCATTAACTCTTTGACTGATCTTTTATTGTTTTGCTTAGCACAAAACAATACTAAATTCAAAAAAAGTTATCATCACTTAAAAAAAAAAAAATTATGAACACATCCATAGAAAAGCGTCTAAGAATGGGGTGATTATCAATCAGCAATTAATGGAGCACCTCCTGTTGGCTTTGAAGCTTGATATAATATTATTGAAGATAAGGATGAAGAGATGTTGAGCTTACGCACACAGAAATCTATCTTTAATTATGAACAAAAGCAGTATTGCAAAGTCTAAACTACGGTTGTGAAAATCTTTTTCTTCTTTCTTTTTTTTATATATATTTTGTGGGTAATATCCCAAGCACATAGTCATGTCAAGGATCCCAAATTTATTTAATTCCATCATAATACTTCAAAATTTAACCCTAATGTACTCTTACGCAATCTTCCTTTGTGCTTTTAGACTTCAGAAAGCAGCTCTTAAATTAATACTGAGTGGTCAGTTCTACAATATTCGAAAATAGTAATGGAAACACTGATTAAAGATGACCGACAGGAATCATTAGTTAATTTTTTTTTCATGAAAAATTATTACTTAATTCATTTTCCTATTGTATGCAAATATTTATATGTACATATTATATATATATATATAGGTCAAACACTATGCTATGTTTATTTTTTTTAACCTTTATGGGTTAAAATAATTGGTGAAAAGTTTCCAATGGTCAATTAAGCTTTTGATTTAAAACTTAGGTCCACTAATTAATATGCATACTAATCCAATACCTTCAAGATTTAAGAACCATAACTTGTAAGCTGACGGAATCACTAAAAGGTTAATCAAAGTATTATCAATATTGTTGTTTAACATATACTAAATATGCGGTTAATTGTTCTTAATCAGATCAAACAATTAGTGCCACAAAAATATATATATATATATATATATGCTAGTGAATAAAATACTCATGCCAAATGATAGCTAAGCTGCTATCCAATTCATTCTCCGTAATAGTAATAATAATAATAATATAATTCCACCTATATATTATTTAAAATAAGGAAAGAATTTAAAAAAGTAATAAAGTTGGGATTGGCAGGACGTAAAATTCTATAAACCGTTGAGTCAACTCCGAATCGATCCATCCAGTTAGAATGCCCAAAAAGTTGTTTTAATAGTATTAAATGCTTAAGCTTCTATTATTTTTGTATTCACAATTTCAATTCGCATCTTACTACCTCTTAATATAATTATATAATTCACAATGTCTTCCTTCTGCATTCCCCATTTCCAACAATCCATATATGTCATTCAACCGATGTGCCAGTTGACTTTTTTGTTTAAATATTCTAAAACTTTATCGTAAAAGTAGATATTATATATTTATTGCGTAATTTAGTATCTTCTTATAAAATATTTATATATGGATCATACATATCAATTGAACATGATATCCTGTTGATTCAAATTATTAATTGATAATATGAGAGAGTGTATTAAAATTCTCAAAATTCTTTATTTACTATTTTTTAATTTTAGGTGTTTTTTCAATAATAATGATTCTTTCTAAATTTAAAATTAATTCATATATAGTAAAAACGATTAAAATACTGTTCAATTCGGAGTTATTAATATATATACACACACCTTATAGGCGTGCGTGAGTGTATGTAAACAATTAACAATGACTTGAGAAAAGTATCTCATAATAGAAAATTGATTATGGGAAACAATCAAGGTATATTACAGAGGAGTGAAAAATGAGTTAAACAAATAATTTCTTCGCTATGTTGCTATTTGCTAGCTAAATCTACTTGTTTGCTTCAAATATATAGAAAGATAATAATTTTCTTCTTCTCTATTATTACCCTAATTAATTTTGTCATCCGCGAAAAAACAAAATTCAAGCTGGAACAAAATTGAAAAAGGCAAAATATATTCTGGAAAAATCGTAACCAAACCAACGATGAATATTTGAGTTAGATAATATTCGAAACCCAGCTAACATGCTCCCATGAAGTGTCACCTCACTTCTTTTGTATTTAAATGTACGCATATCCATTCCTTAACTTTTGCTTACACTGACTAAAACAAGTTTAGAGATATATCTTTTTTGTAACCACCACTTATCTCTGCGTTTTATTTATTTATTTAAATTTAAGTAATGTAAACCTGATGAAATTTCACTCACTAATCTCAGGATTTGCATGGCACTGGATTCCCAACAGCTTTTAAAATTATAATATGCCAAATGCAACTTTCTTCCTTAATGAATAACAAGTGTTCGATGAAAAGAGATGGGTCTAATTAGTTTTGTCTTTGTCTTCAAGATCAGGTCTAGTCAGGATTCTAGTTCAGTGGACCAAAAACAAATATCTGATTTTGTAATTAATAGAAAATTTGAAAGGCTTTGATCGTCAAAAACTCTCTTATATATTTAACAGTTAATTAATTGAACTTATTTATATATAATTAATATTAAAGTGTGAAACTAAATATCTAATGACTGGATTGGGCACTTACAATTTATAGAATTATATATACAGAAATTTTTACAAATAAAATAATATATTTTTTCACATGAAAATAAGTATGTTACAAAAGAATATAATTTACAAATTAATTAATTACCTTGATTAGTGTTTCCCAGCTGCATCAATTGGGAGGTCTTTGTCCTGTCACAGGCCAAATTGATCAGAATGTGATTCTCACTTTCTTTTGTGTTCTGAAATGGATAATTTATCAATTTTTAGAAGGTGCGAGGCTTAAACTCCACCAAATGTGCTTATGCCTGGATCATCCGAATTAGGTACCCAACTATCTTTATCCACAATTTTAGGATTGGCCATTCTTCTTTTAGCAGTATGCATAAAGGAACTTGGAGTTAGGTCATTAAGTGCAAAGGAATTTAATCATGTGACAAGTGCAACTCCAAAAAATCCCATCCCTATTAATTACCCATTGGGAATTGCAATCTTAGGTGAAAACATAAATGGCTTTTATTTCTTATCTACAAATAGGCATGGCATAAAAGTAGCCCACTAGAACAATTGATTTGGACAAAAACAAAATATGCCATGACATGCTAGGTTGCCACTGGTGCTGGCTATGTAAAAATTTTCCAGTGCCGGTTGTTTCGAAAGAACTTCAAGTGCCATCTCCACCATCTGGTTTTGGTTAATTACAGATTCAAGACAAACAAAACAAGGGCGAATTTATAAGAAATTTGATCCTTGCTACGATGATACCACATTGTAACATGCAATCATTCTGGCCAAAGACCTTCGATTAGAAATATGCTTTGAAAGTATTAGAAAGTTGACTAAGACAAAAATTAAGTCAGATGAGATTAGAAATATGCTTTGAAACTATTATATATTTTTTATAAAAAAAAAAGTTTGTAAATCATTTATGCTAAAAAAAAAAAAAGGGTAGCTAGCTAGCTACGATGAGAAGTAGTGGATACTAGATTAGCTTTCGTTGGGTTTGAGTGGCATCGCCTTTTGTATAGTGTATATAGGCAGACAAGACGCATCTGATTGGCCCCTTGTCGTTCCTCGATTTGTGGCAACGGAATACCATTTGGCTTTCTTGCCCCTACATACGGATATATATACCCGTTTTCTTATCCTTAGGTATTTTTATAGATGTTAGTGTATGTGTATTATTCCATACACTCTACTTTAAAGTATTCATCAACATCAATGCCTTTTAGTGTCTATTTGAGTAGTGGAATTATTCGCCCCCTCCCCCATACATCTATATGGAAAACATTAACACTCAAGTTTCATATACTTGGATAAAAAAAATGTTAATATATAGATTTAAATTTTATCAATAAAAATAATTGAAGAAAGAAAGTAAGATTATATATAAAATGTTCTTTGAAATTGTCAATTAATTATCTTTATCATAAAATAAATTAGTGATGCAAGATGGTAGAAAGTTCCATCATTTCGATATTTAAGTTAGAGATTATTTATAAATAACAAAAATAGTGCATTAGTTGTTGTAATTAGGGCAATTAAGATTATTAAAGCATTCAAAGGTTGTGATAAAGGCCTCCTACACCTTTGACATTAGGTGTTCATTGCATGAATTCGAGTCAATAAATGAGTGACACGTGAAGATTGTGCTAAAATTGTAGATAAATATAAATAAAATTTGTGTTGTTTAATAATATTCATCACTAATCATTACAAGACCTCTCATCGATGTGTAATGAAGATATATGACTTTTCTTTTATAATAACACTAACTGAATACATTACTTTTACACTTATATATATTATAATTTGAATTAAACTTAATTCATAAGTATAATGATGAAAAAGAAAGAGAAAATAGTGAGGCTAATATCCAGAAGGGGTCCTCAAAAAATCAAGACAAGACGGGCGTTCATTTGTTTCCACATACATATTATTCCTTGTGATTAAACTATTATATATAGTCAGTGTTGGATTCTCTCGTGTGTGGGGTTATAGCCGCCCAATCACAAATGGCCTTCCCTCAAAGTTGATTCCTTTGCTTCCTTCTTAAGCCATTTTCGCTAATGCCATATTCTGCCTTACCTTATTGGTAATATAACTTATGTACGTGCATGCTTCCCTTCCCCTCCCTTTTCTCCTTTGAGTAAGCTTATCATGTTAATTACATGCGTGTCTTTCTCTCATTGGTGCTTCCTCCACCACTCACTTTTTATCTTTAAAAAATTCCATTTTATATTTGACCAAAAAATAATTAAATTCAATTGTTAATTAGGTTTTATGCGGAGGTTTAAAATCATGCTAAAGTAGTTTTTGAAATTCGATTTCATCGGTTCTTTTTTTTTTATATATAATTGGGATAAATCATATTACATTTTTTATTCTGTAATTTTATTTTATTTAATCTTTACTACACACCATATATTTTGATTAAATTTGATTCATTGTAAATTTCTAAGGAAAACTTGTTTATAAATTGAAAAATACTCACATTTAAAGATTAGTTTTAGTTTAAATTAATTAAAATAATTTGTTTTGGAATGAACTCAATTTTTTTTTATAAAATTTTGAAAGAGATATATTATTTTGCTTTCGTTTTTTAATGCATGGGCGAACGGGAGATGGAGTTCTTTTAACTTTATAGAGTTGACCAACTTTTTCTTGCCATCACCGAATAAAAAGGGGGTTTGTGTCACTAAACCACAAGATTATTAGCGATGGTAAAGATATTTACAATTTCAAAGTTGATTGAGATAAAAGTCGATAAGAAACTTATGGTGAACAACCTAATCAAAGTTATATGTCATTAACTTTTCAGATAAAATATTCACCCCGCAATTAATTGTATTTATGCATCTTTTCTCAAGAATATTGTTCCATTGAAATTTTGAATTCATATATTTAGGAATCATTTAATTCCCATAAAAAAAAAATTTTTATGAAAAATTTAATTTTTTAAAAAATAATTTTTTTAATTTATAATTAATCAAACAATATGTCCTTACAATATGTATCAGAAAGTTACACGTTATTTTTTACTAACCAAATTTGGCCTCTAAGTAGCACAGATTCACGGGTGCTTAACAGCCACATGGTTTGGCACACATGATTAACAGTGTAGATTATCAGTCCTCTAATAAGTTTCATTTGTTAGTTTTTAGATATTATATTTTATGGTACGCTTAGGTTTATAGTTTGAGACTTTAATATAGTAACATGGATGGTAGCTCCGAGCCGACGAGAATAAAATGCCAACACAAGTTGATAAATTTCCAAATGCTGGAACATAAATGGGATTATCAATTGAAGAATATATGGTCAATTTAGAGAAAAAAAGAAGAATAAAATTTGTAGATATTGATCAAATTGAAGTATTCCTTTTCATGGTCCTTTCATTTTCGTGGTGTTGTTCAGATCACAATTGAATGGTACGACAGTCAATATAGTCTAAAGCCAAACCCAATGTTTTTTTTTTTCTTTTTTCCTGAACATGTGAACCATAACTCACTCACCCCTTCAATATGCAAAGCCCATCTCTGTCTATAATTATTTTATCAACCTTTTGTCCATAACGAAAGATTAAATAAAACTGCAACCGATATAAACATGTCATTTTCAAAGTGGCGTAGTCGGGGGCCCCACTGAACACGGTTCTTTCTATGAGCTTTCTTTTAATATAAAAATTTTATAGTATAATATTTTAAATAATTTAATCATGTAATTGATGTTTTTAAAAAATTATAATAGTATTTATAAATCCATTAATTTCTTAAAATGACTTATAACGATATTAAAACTAAAATATAACAAATTTTATGGACTGGACTAATCCAAACTATTATTCTATTATTCTGCAAAGCCTTTTGGCCTCCTACAAATACCCCCCAGTCTCCCCTTCTATGCATTGCCATCGCAAACCACACAGCCCTTAAAATTCCTTGGAACAACAACAACTTCTTCATCTGCAGTATCTAATATCATACTCTTCATTCAATTTGCTCGGTCTTTTTCTTCAGCAACTCGGAATCCCAACGGTCTCTTTGTAGGCCTCTGTTGGATGCTGTTGCATTTCTGCCTCATCAGGTAATTAATTGTCTGTTTTTTAATTATTTCGAACTTTGTACTTTTCCATATTAGCTTTCTCTGAGTTTCATGCATGGAACTGACTCCTGACTTTGTTTTGTAACTTGAAACTTGTTTGTTTATTACACTTTACTAGCTGGCTTCCTTGCTTCTGAATTGGGTTTTTTTTTTTTCTCTAAATTTAGATTCTTTCTTTTGCAGATAAGTGCTTGTACTTCTTCTCCCTTGCGTTGTTGGAGATGTCGGCTTCTATGAAGATGATGAAGCAAGAGGCAGACCTTCAGAATCAGGGCATAGTCACCATTTTGGGCCCTGAAAACAGAGCTAACACAGCTTCTTCTCTGCGACGAACTCTGTCTGCAGACATGTCATCAAAGAAATGGCTTTCTCGAAATGGATTCTCCCCCATGAAGAAGATTGCTTCTTCTGATGAACTCTCACTGTCGAATCCCAAAATTGTTTCTGATTCATTTTCGTCTGAGGAAGATGAGTATGAAGCTGAAGCTCAAGCAGAGAGGGGACAGGACGAGATTTGGGACTCAATTCAGAGGGACAAGAAGGCGCAACAACAGAAAGCAGCTGGGCAATTTGACATGTGGAGTTCAATTTTGTCCCAGAGAGCAAACGACGACGTTTCCAAGTCACTACCACCACCCTATATTCACCCACTGGTTAAGAGATCTCAAAGCTCTCTCAGCGAAAAGAGCCTCCAAATCTGTACGGAGAGCCTCGGCTCCGAGACCGGCTCCGATGGCTTCTCCTCTTACCCGCCATCTGAGAATGGAGATTCTGAGGAAGAAAACAAAGAAGACCAAGAGCAGCAGCAGCAACAACAACAGCCGCCGTGCGAGGCGGAGGTGGAGTTGTTAGTGCCAAAATACAACTCTGCAGCTGCTAGCAAGAAACCACCACTGCGAAGCTTTCCTCCGCCAATTCCTTCACTTTCTCGTCAAGATAGTTCGTCGCTTCACATGAGACCTCACCGTGACAATGGCAGGTTAGTCCTCCAAGCCGTTTCGATCCCATCTCAGAACAATTTCCGCGCCCAACGACAAGATGGCCGTCTTGTTCTCACTTTTGCTGATCTTTTCAACAATGAAGAATCAAAGGAGGATGCTGAAGAAATTTCTGATGAGGAAGGGATAGAAGATATGGAGGATTTTGAGGAAGAGTTTAGATGGTTTGAAGAAGATGAAAATGATTATGAATCAGAGGAAGAAGAAGAGGTTGAAGAAATTGAGAGTGATGAGAATGAAAATAGAGATGTAGAAACGGTGATAGAAGAAGAAGCACCAGTTTTGGCAAGTGGGTTCCAAAGTGTGAAAGGGTTGGCGCTGATGATGAATAATAAGCCAATAGGGTTAATTAATAGGAATCCAAAATGGTCAGAGAAGTCCAATGAAGCTGTAAATTTTGAGGATGTTAAAGTGAAGCAGCCGATCTCAGTGGCTGCACAATCACTGCCACCAAGGCCAAGGATGGCTAGGTTGATCCCTTCAGCACCGGCGGTGGCCTCAGCCGCGGCGGCAGCGGCTTCTCTCAATGATTATGAGTACTACTGGAGGAGCAGCAAGTCTACAACAACAAAAGCTGCTTTAGTTCTTAACCCCTTTATTACCCAGCATCAGCAACAAAACTCGCCCTTGAAGAACAATAGCAACAAGCTCATTGTCTCAGAGGAGATTCATCAAACACCAAACGAGCAACATAAGTTGGTGGTTCTGAGAGGGAAGAAAGGTGGTTACTTTGTTCACAAATCGAATAGTTGCAAGGAGTCTAGAAGGCCTTTCCTGTCCAGGGAACCCCATTGCATTGCCACCTAGCTCCTGAGTCACTCACCACATGACGTGGCCCCATTGCTAATCCAAATTTAATTATTGCTTGAATATTAATTACTCCATCATCCTTTTCTCTCTACCCAGTTCCACGGTTTCAGGGAGCTGTTGTCAAATAAAAGAAATATGGAGAGGGCGAGACGGATAGTGAGAGAGAGAGAGAGAGAGAGAGATTTATCTGTAATATCAAAGAAATCATTTGCACATTGTCTTTTTATATATAATATTTATATTTATATTTATGTTTCATGTGACAAAGTAATATCATAAAATAATCTTAGCTCATCTTTGACTTGGTGTGACTGTCTTGTCTTGCTCTGTATTATCGCGATTTCCTACTTTAAAACTTTCTTGCTTTGCAATTTGAACCAATGGGAATTCAAAATGGGTCTTCTCCGCCATAATTGGTATCATTTTTAGGGAACACCATGATCCACTTCTTGATATGCTTTGCTTCTCTTTAGGTTATGCCTTCAGGCAGGGACTCCTGTAATCTGCCCAACAAAATTAAAAATTTCTTCATCATCTCTCTCTGTATCTTATACAAGTTAATATATTACATCTAACAAAAATACAACATGCATGTATAAAATTTTCATACTATATTAATATTTTTCATACATAATATCGTTGAATCAAACTAGATACTTTTTAAAATAAGCAGTATAATTTGAATTCAAAGCGTATTATATATAATAATTAACAAGAATTATATAGAAAATAACATTTTATATTTAAACTATGATTAATGCCTTAAAAAAGAAGGATTTGGAAAATGGCATGACAAGAAAATGAAGATGGGGATGGGGAAAGCAATATTATCACAGGATTGGAGGAGACAATGGGCAAACACCAACAACTTTCAACAGGGATGGAAGGTTGCCGCCATTTGTTGTGAGTGGGGTTACCATTTAAAATATATAAACAATCAGTACGGATTCTGATTGCTGACTTGCCGTTGCAGTTGCATGATTTGCGTGTTAATAATCGCTGCCTTTTTCTTCTTGACATTCTATTTTGTTTTTGTTTTTAAAAAAGAAAAATCAAGTTACAACTGATAACCGTCCTTATTACTTTAGTATTTTTCATCCCCCAATCATAAAAGAGGGGCACCCAATAATATGCTTTTATGACTAATATACCCTTTTTTTTTTTTGGCTTTTTGGCAAAATGACTTGTATAGTATTGGGCCAATAGTTATAGAGGTGTAGGGGTGGGCTTAAATTTGGATTGAACTCATCCACTATGTTTTTGTAAAGCTTGTTTAAATTTTAACTCAATTCTTTGGATAATACTCATGGCTAGAACAAACATTTTGTAGCAGGGTAATACTTGATAATAACATTGATAGCCCTTACTCCTTTTTTTTTTTTTACTAAAAAAACTTTTTTTTTCTTTATTTACGAATGAAAATTATTGATATGGATATAATTAAATGTTAAAAAAATTACAATCATATGTGATAAATAAATTTTTATTAACAATACGCACGTTAATAATGTTTGCATTCTCGTATATTGGAACATTCAAACACGTTAATATACTCATTTAATCACTCTTACATTGTTTTAGAATATACACACAAATTATAGTATAGATACTTTGTATAAATTCCTAGATTTCTCCTTCGCTCCTTGTCGCCACACCATGTCTGGAACTTTCTAAAATTCTGGCTTACAGCTGGAATTTTAGCGCACAGCAATCTTAGCTCAGGAGCTTTCTAAAAAGTTGGTGATGCTTCTCGATAATGACGGGTTATACGGGCACACTAACTATTGTTCATTATATCATTCCACCCCACCTAATGTTATTGTAATTGTAAATTAACTTATTGGTTGAAAGAGTTCGAAATACGTGATTATGTGTATACTATGAATTCAATTCCCACAAATTCCACGATTTATCTCTTGAGGTCAGATTGCAAAGAATTTTTTTCTCTGAGTTTCTTAGATTCAGCATGAATGGTTTACTTTACTTGCCCTAGAAGGCAAATTATGCAAAATAGACTTAAATCATGAGCACGTTACACTTACAACAAAAAAGTATAATAATAATAATAATAATAATAACAATAATTTTTTTTTAACAATGATACATTATCAATATATTTTAAAGGAAAAATTATATTTATTTTTTTGTGATTTAATATAGTTATATTTAAATTTTTTATTTTTAAAATATATATTCATTATCTTTATTTTTTTTTGAAAGAGGAAAATTGATCATATATTTAAAATATAAAAAATTAATATATATTTTAAAAATAAAAAAATATGAGTATAATTATATTAAATTAAAAAAAAATTAGTGTAATTTGTTCAATTTTAAATATGTGTTGATTTGAAAACTTAGGCGGTGAAGTCATGACATATTACAACTCGAACCGTTGTGGCAAAATTGCAATTTGCAAATGAGCAATGAAAATAAAATTAAACCTTACACATCATTCTAGGATTTTGCTATACTGCTTTTACGATTAGATTATCTTTAAACGGAATTACATCGGCGTGGACTACAAAATTAAAAAACGGTACAGGGGAAACCCTACCAAGTACTAACTACCAACAATTACCAAAGGGAAAACACACCGTCGTTTGGTACCCTAGTTCTGCCCTCGGATCTGTCTATCGTAGACGTAGATTCTTCTTACAAGTCGTAGCTGTAATTTTGTTGTCGTTTAAGGCGGTTCGAAACTTCAAACGACCGGTGAAAGTGGTTCTGAACCTCTGGTTTTGCTCTCCAGAATAGGTGAATTTGCTTTCTCTCAATTCCCCAGAGGAACGAAGCAGAAATGGGAGAGACAAACCCTCCGACAG
>JANHAO010007300.1:0-20308 GCA_026873985.1 Saraca asoca
ATAACACAAAACAATCACATAAATCATAAATTTCTTCAACAATCTCACTTAAGGGTTTCAGCTGAAAATCTTGAGATCTAGCTATCGAGTTGCTATAAAATAAATCTGATGATCTAGAAATGCTCACCGAGGTCCTAAGCACTGGAAGTAAGCTCACCGTCGACAAAAGCCTCAATAGTGAGCTAGAAAGAGGAACGGCCGAACAGGGGAGGAAAGAGGTCGTTGCCATCGAGCTGCCATCACAAGCTAGAAGGAGGCTCCGACAGGAGGAAAGAAATGGCTAGTGACCTTGGTCAGACGGCGATGGTGGTCGGACAGCAACAGAGACGGGATGAAGAGAAATCGGTCGAATCACGTCACGAGCTGCTATAGTAGGAAAAAACACCGGAAAGAGCAACCAAGGGAAGGAAAGTGACAAGCCAGCGGCAGGTGAAACAGATCAGCGATGGATCACCAGAGAAATTACCAGAGAAGAAGGAGAAGAAACTCGATCGGAGAGAGAGGAGAGAGAGAAGAGAGAGAAGAAACTCGACAGCTCTGAAAAATTGAAAAGCTTTTAGCTGGGAAGACGGGTTTTGAAGAAAAGTTTCCAATGGAAATCTTTGTTGGAATTTCTATTCACATTCCAATAGAAATTTCTATTGGAAAATCCGTTGGAATGTCCCTTTTTTTGAAAAAAGTTTTAAAAAATCAACATTCCAACAGAATATTCCAACGAAACTCCTGTCCGTTGGAATTTCCGTTGGAATATTCCAATCGATTTTAGTCCATTGGAATATTCCAATAGATTAGAATCCGTTGGAATGTCCGTTGGAATATTCCATTGGAAAATCCTATTTTTCTTGTAGTGTATAACAAAGAAGAAACAAATCTAAAGAAAACACAAAAAGATATCATCTCAAAATGAGACCAATAAAAAGAAAGATTAGAGCATGCATTGGCTTAGGAATATTAAAAATAATGATTATTTTAGTACTGCACTATTACTCCATGCCTAAGGGAAGAAGACCAAAACTTTCAAAAAAATTGTCTATGGTAACTGGAGTCTGGAAGTTTACTTCATGAAGAAGATAAAAGGTTTTAAGAAACAAGGAATAATAAAATGGAATTAGGATTCTAGGAATACCAAAAGTCTTACTAGAAAAAAAAACTCTAATTTATTTATTTTTATTTTTGTTGTATACTAAAATTAGCCTCATCAAGACAAGCCCTCAAGGACAGCAGGAACCAAGCCCCACGCTCCGGCAAACAGTAATAGCGAAGTAATCCCGAGTGCTAAGCCCCGCCTCGCTCGTCATATCATAACGACACTGCGAGGAGGTCTGGACACATCCCACAAGACAACCTCTCCCACGAGGTATGAACCGGCGAAAAAGTCACGAGATCGAATCATCGGCCACTCCACTCGAGATCGCTTTCTTGCTACAGCAATGCTCACCACAACAAAACCTATGATGCCTTCAAGTCATAACCCGCCTCCCCTGTCCAGGGGATCGAGCAACAGACACAAGTCTACTACCAGCCTAGAGGGACCGCTCAATAGCCTACTTTCTACAACAACCAGATTGTAGCCCCCTTTGCTATCTTTTCTCATTTATTATTTGATGTAACTCAACTATAGCTTGTAATTAATACATGTAACCCCTTCTTTCTCCATATATAGGCTTATATTGTTAGTAAAAAGGGAAAGGACATCCTTGTAAGCAAAAACTCTACAAATTACCCTATATTAATAAAATCTTTGCCGTGCACATAGGGTTCGGTACCATCCAAATTTAGCCGAACCACGTAAAAAACATACTGCTCCCCCCTCTTTCTATCTTCTTCCTCTCGGTCTCCTTTCTCCCTTCTACACTTCAAAAGCAATATTGGATCCTAGAACTCCTTCCAGTTGACTGAAGTTTGAGCCTCCATTACCGATCGAATTTCAACATCAACATCTTTGGCGCCGTCTGTGGGGATCCATCTACTTCCTGAAGTTTTCATTGCAGCTTGATCGTGGCCAGAAGGAGAACAACTTAGAGTTCTACAGCTCTAGCTTCTCGGCATCACATTATGCCTAAAACTCAAGAGGTGCAAACACTCGACCGATCCCGATCAGCACTTGAAAACATAGTCAAAGAATTGGCTGAGACTGTCAAGGTGCTTGCTCAAGCACAAGAACAAAATGTTCAAAGACAAGAAGAAGTCAAGGCTCAGCTCCAACAACTTCATGAAAAGGCTCAGAGAGAAGCTCGTAAAGATCACTATAGCCAGTGACTGGGGGGCTCGCAGCAAGCAGAAAGCTCGATCCCTCAGCGCGAAGAACAACGACCGGCGATGGAAGAAGTTCTCCAAAGGCTGAAACAGCTGGAGAAGCTCCCTTAATATCAAAGCAATCAGCCTCGCTATGGGGATACCTCACCATTTTCTATGGAGATTGAGAAGCGACCTCTCCCACAGAAACTCAAAGTGCTCACAATCTCGCTATACGACGGGGACAGCAACCCAAGCGACCACTTAGATGCGTTCAACACTCAAATGGACCTCCAGGTAGTCGACCCCCTAGTAAAGTGTCGCGCCTTCCCCGCCACGATAGGGGCAATACCTCGGACCTAGTTCAGGCTCCTCCCCCCGTGCAACATCGATAGTTGAGAAGAATTTTAAAAAAAGTTTATTGACCAATATCGGGCACTAAAAAAAGTAACTCGCGCCTCCATACCACCTTGCCATGATTTTCCAGCACAGGGATGAGTCGCTTAAAAACTATCCAGCCCGATTCAAACATGAGGCCAACTCTATGGAAAATCCTTCAGAAGAAAGTGTTCTGACTGCCATCTCAATGAGACTTCGCAAAGATAGCAAGTTATACAGAAGCCTCTATAAGTCTCCCACTCGAGACCTCACCGAGTTTTATGATCGGGCGACCAAGCAAATAAGATGGGAAGAAACCTTCAGAATGGAGGAACCCAAGCATAAAGCGAGCCATAGCGGACCCACCGCGAGCAAAAAGTAGGGTGGCAAGAATTACGATAGCCCCACTCCTCACCTCGCAAAGAAGGTAAAACCTCAGCGGCCCAAGGATCACTTCGAGAACTATAGCATCCTGTCGGACACTCAGGACAGAATCTTTGCTGCAGAAAGGCATAACGAGGAATTTGGGAAACCTCGGCCATTAAGGACATCTCCCAAAACTAGATACCAAAGTAGATTCTGTGCTTATCATAATGAGGCTGGACATACCACCTTAGAGTGTCGATGCTAAAGGATGCCATAGAAGACCTTATAGAAGAGGTTAATTACAGGATAATATGGTAAGACCGATGGGATAGCGTGCTCAGTAAGCACAACGAGTTATCACCTAAGAGCCTGAGCCCTCCGTTAGGACCATCTTCTAATCCTATAATTTCTCAATGGTGTTTTCAACTGCTGCATACTGAATCAATGAAAATTGTTGATTAGGCAAAGCATTATGTAGACAAAAGTCTTCTCTTTATCTTTACAAACCCGCTACAGCGAACGGTTTTCACCTCGCCACAGTGTCACTCCACAAACTTATCTCAAGTAAATAACCTTCATCTTACAAAAATAAAATCGAGGATGAGACAGCCCCTAAGCTTACCTTGCAACGCCCGAGGGTGAGACGGCCCTTGAGCCTACCTCAAGGCTTCGAAAATAAAATTGAGGGTGAGACGGCCCCTGAGCCTACCTCGCAATGCCCGAGGGTGAGACGGCCCTTGAGCCTACCTCGAGGCTTCAAAAAAATCAAGGGTGAGACGACCCCTAAGCCTACCTCACAATGCCCGAGGGTGAGACGGCCCTTGAGCCTACCTCGTAGATACAAAAACTAAAAAACTCAGTGAATGGTTTTCACCTCACCATTATCAATGTGAAATCATCATCACCTGCAGCTCTCATGCAGATGAATTTCTCACAGCTTTCATGCAAATAAATTTCCATAGCTCTCATGTGGACATATCCCTCACATCTCAGACGAGATCTCTCAAGCGCGGCTCACTCGTAATCTCTCTCGCGTTAAGTCGAGCAGTAAAAAAAATGATGGAAGCATAGCTGACTGGCTGAAAGAAGAAATTCTCATTAAGTTATTATAAGTTTATATACAATAATGCGTGAAGCATTGATTATAGTTTCAGAAAGGAGAAGAACTCATCCCACCAATAGACCTCAACAAGCGAGGTGACGGTACATCAGGGGAAAAAGATCGGAAGCCTACTATTCCTATAAAAAGTAGCCAAAAAAGCTGGCTACCAATCATCGGGCTCGTAGAAGAGCAACAGCCCCAGAGTTTCTCCTACTTATTCCTCTGACATGTCCTCCTAAGCCACACACAGCAAATCAAAAAGTCATGAAAGCTGGCTGGCCAGGTAGCAGCACCATAAGCAACAGCCGGAGGAGGTGGTTAGAAGACACCCTAAGAAGCTCGTAGAAGCCCGCCAAGCAGATTCTGTGTCGAGGCCACGTGCAACGGGCTATCCACATCTCCTGCCACCATGCAACAGGCCATCCATGTCTCACTAAGCTTCACCAGAAGCTAAGACACCAAAATGAAAGGGGCTCTTCAGTCTCCTCCATTAAGTTGTTTTGGGTTGAAAGAAAGAACGCCCCAAGCTATAAATAGACTCGCTCAGACCTTTGAAGAATCTGGAGAAAATCTGATCTGATTTTCATCTAACGGCCTAAAACAAGTGGCAATGCCACGCTAACAGTCGAAGATGGCAAACAGGGAAAGGTATAGCCTAAAGCAGAATGAAAAGATGTTTGACACAACATCTCAGTCAAAGAAGGACACTGGTTGAAGATACGAATCGGGCCTCAGAAACATGCAACTTCTGGTCCGTGAAGCACACCAAGAGTTGGGGGCTTATGTTGTATACTAAAATTAGCCTTGTCAAGACAAGCCCTCAAGGACAGTGGGAACCAAGCGCCACGCTCTGGCAAACAGCAACAGCAAAGTAACCCCTAGCGCCAAGCCCCGCCTCGCTCGTCGTATCATAACGACGCTGCAAGAAGGTCCAGACATATCCCACGAGATAACCTCTCCCACGAGGTACAAACCAGCGAAGAAGTCATGAAACCGAATCATCGGCCACTCTGCTCGAGATTGCTTTCTCGCTATAACAAAGCTCACCATAGCAAAACCTGTGACGCCTTCAAGTCATAACCCCCCTTCCCTATCCAGGGGATCGAGCAACAAACACAAGTCTACTACCAGCCTAGGGGTACCACTCAACAGCCTACTTTCTGCAACAACCAGATTGTAGCCCCCTTTGCTATCTTTTCTCATTTATTATTTGATGTAACTCAACTGTAGCTTGTAATTAATACATGTAACCCCTCCTTTCTCTATATATAGGGTTATATTGTTAGTAAAAGGGGAGAGAACATCCTTGTAAGCAGAAACTCTACAAATTACTCTATATTAATAAAATCTCCATAGTGGACATAGGGTTCAGTACCGCCTGGATTTAGCCGAACCACAAAAAAAAATGTACTGCTACCCCCTCTTTCTATCTTCTTCCTCTCGGTCTCCTTTCTCCCTTCTACACTTCAAAAGCAGTATTGGATCCCGGAACTCCTTTCAGTTGACTGAAGTTCGAGCCTCCATTATCGATCGAATTTCACCGTCAATAATTTTTTATATCAATTAGTTTAATTGTGATTTTTTTCCCTTTTGGAACTTGAATATATGAGTCAACATTAAGGATTCAACTTCTTATTGATTTGTTCACTTTTCTGTAGCCCAAAATAATAATTTTCTATACTCAGTAGACTTGATTGAGTTTATGAGTCTATCGAGTTTGCATGAGTTTGACCAATTTGACCATGAGTCTGAAAGGATCAAGTTTAAATGTCTAAGTTTACTCGATTTAGTGCAGTAAACTCTTAAACTTGTACTAGTTTATGAGTTAGTTTGACAACCATGTTTGTGTCATTATGAAATCCAACAAATTTATCAAGGATTTCACTGTAATTCATTTCACTTGACTTAAATACATGTTATGGAAAACAAATTTTCTCTCATTCTAACATTTTATTTACCATGATATCATCAAGTTTTACTTTTTAATTGAATTTCATCCATTTTTTAATGTTTCAAGCAAAAAAATTCATTTAAAAATAATTTAAATCATTATTAAATAATAGAATTTATTTGCAAAAGAATTGAAATCATTTTTATTGAAACAAAATAAAATCATTTCTAAAAAGTTGATTCCAAACAAAGCATTAGTACTAAATAATGCAATAAAGATCAGGAGAATACTATTTATACTCAACATTTTGCATAAAATATTCTTTGTGTATAAATGGTAAAATCTAAAAGTTTGGATCAAGTGAGATCAATCTATAAATATAGATAGTTGAGTGATAGTTTGTAAGATAAAATAAGTGTGCCTAATATGTTCCTAACCTATTAAGTATGCTTGGTGAATCGTACACAAGGAAAAGACATCAGTGACGGTGGTCTGGTGATTGCCAAAAGACAATTTGATGCTTAAATTAGTAATTAAACAAAGTGTAGGCAAAAAAAAATATAGGAAAAAATGTCTTAGGTTATTAGGTGTACCTAGTGTCTTTATATAGACATGTAACCAAGGGTGAAATAGTCCAATAGAGTAGTGAGGGAAACATGGCTATTAGTTAGTATGATTGCTAAAGTGGAAGGTGAGTATTGTCCTTTGTGCACATTCAAGAGGAATGGTGATTGGGAAATATGGTCAAACTATATGGGGTGTAAGATAGTTGTTATGTGGCCTATGGCTATGCTTAGGTGAGAGTTCATACAGAAAGAAAAAGATGTATAAGGATTGTAGTATCAATTCAGAGGCAATCGTTTCAAGTGTCTAGGGCAATTGTCATAAGATGAAGGGGTTAGTGAATTTTTGGCATTATTACATGATTTCTCACCCCCAGGTCCTTCAAGCGTGATGTTTATGGTCTAGGCTTGCTAATTGGTCAAAGATGCTTCATTTGCCACTGAGCTGATGTATCTGACAGTTATCTTGATCTTAGTGTGATTGGTGGTTGCGAGCATTAATTTTAACATGTCTTTTTGTAAATGTCATCATTGTAGACTTTTTGCATCAAGCAATCCTAGCTTTTTAAATTGCCTTTTTGTTTCGAGAGGATCCTAGTAGTTGGATTTTGGTGGATATAAAGCGTTATCTTCCCTCATTCTTTCTTTAATTTAATGTTTAAATTCCTCATGCTCTTATGCTCTGTTGCGGCCTCAGTCTTCAACTTGTGCTTTGTCTCCTTACTCTATTGTGTCTTTTTACATTGTCGCAGTTGATGGTGGCAGTGCTTTTGGTTTGTAGTCAGTTGCACTTGTTTTGGTAAGTTCTACCCCTATTGATTTTGGTTGCTCTTTACTCGTTATGTTGTTCACCGATATGTTCTTGGTCCCTTTTGTTTTTCTTTTTGTTGTTATGTCTTCATCATCACACATCAACCCCCTTCTTTGGCATTCCCCCCATTTCACCAATAGAAGCCTCAATGGATTTTGAGGATGTCAAAAGTCCAAACTCCTTAAGGTCTACCTTTACCAAATTATCATCTTGCTCTAGAACATCAATGCCAAAGGTATCCTCATGGACTTCTTTCTTCTCTTTGAAAACAAGGATATTTAATTTGAGCCCGATGTTTGATGATTGGGCATGTCCTTTTGGGGAAGTGCCAAGTCATCCTAACAATGCTACTAGTAGCGATCAAGATCTGGTGCTTATATCAAATAACTAGGACACAGAGGCATTTCTCCCTCTAAAGGTTATTGGGACAAGCATCTCAATGTCAAGGAATGCATAAGCTCGTGTCATTCGCATTCCTAAGCTTCATGTCACCCAAAAGTCTCACCACAATTATGATTATGAGCGGGTTGCTAATCCAAATGATGACACTATGGGCTTGGGCTTTATCAATGCCATGTATAGAAATACTTCCATACAATCCTTCTTTATGATCAGATAACTTTAACTCAACTAGAGCGCTGACTTATGCGAGGAAACGGTATGAAAGGATGATCTTTTTTGTTAATGTTTATGTAGATGAGAAGGCTTGTAGCTATGACATTGGCAGCTTTTTTATAGATTATTTGGTGGTCATGCTTAAGCTTTGGATGGTTCCACCATTTTCTAAATTTGAATGGGAATTGATGATGGCATTGGGCCTATGCCTTTTCAATTTTCATACAACACCTGGGTTGTTATAAAGTGTTTTCAAGCAATCTTAAGGCAAGTGGAGTGCTCTCACAATATGGAGGCATTCTTTCACTTTTTTGTTTGAAATTTGTGCAATGGACTTATTTACTTTCAATCTAGGGCTTTCCCCAAAAGTTATTGTGGTTTAAAACTTGTGTCTTAGTTGACGTCAAATTTGAAAATTTGTAAGGATAGTTTTTTTGTGTGGAGGTAACTAAAGTTCCTTAGCTTTTGCCATGTTGGTACAATCAAATTAGGAAGTTCCATTTTCATGTGAAAAAGGGTCACCCAAAGCAAAACCCTTTGTTTATGAGTGTGGAAAGCCATACGGCAGGTGCTATGTGGGTAATCACTCAAGCATTCCTTGAGGCTTTATTGGCAAGGAGTTTTGAAGACAATGCCAAAGTTCTCATTGGTCTTGGTTACTGTGCATACTTTTTGTTTAGCCATATCCTTGCTTTATTGAATTTTGGTGCTTCTTTTTGCAAAAGCTTATTTGTATGACATGAATTCCCACCACCTATTGAGGATTCCTTAACATGAACCCCATCTCATCAAGGCAATCAATGGTGCTTGTTTCTGCCAATGAGAGGGCCTCTGAAAAGCAGGAGCGACAAGAGAAAGGATGCTAAGAGCATAAGCAGACTAAGGATTTTTTGGATTATGGTGAAAAACATAGGAAGAAGAAGGAATATGGTTAAAACGATGGTGATGACTAGTATTGTTCAAATAAGGGGCGAACCAAAGATTACAATGGGCCTATTGTAAACTTGGATATTTCCTCGACCCCTTCTTCCAATCCTCAAGCCCCTCCTCCACAGACCTAGTTTGTTGTCTCCAGGCCATCAAGGCTTATTAACATTGTGTTAAAAACTGCTTATGTGACTTTAGATAAGGTGAAGAAGGTCATGGACTTGGCTCTGGAAAAACTCCCCCAGCTTAGCAAAAAATGGACCTTTTTTTTAGTTGAAGCAAGTAATGATTTAGGAGGAAAAATCGTCGTCACAAAGGCTATGGTAGAAGAGGACATTACTATCTAAAATTTGTTTGCATGCGATAAGGAGTTGGTGAAGGTGAATGATAAGATCCAAATGCTGGAGGCCTAAGTTCAAGGTTCATCAGAGGCCTTCATAAAGGCTATGATCGGATCGTTATGGAAGGAAAACTAGTAGTGGCTGAGAAAAAGGCGGATCTAGATGCCTTAGAGTTTAACAATTTGAGGTACTATGTTTAAGCCTTAGAAGATGATGTGCTTAGAAACTATCATGGCTCCTGGGATAATGCCATTAACCAAATCATAATAGAAAATCTAAATGTTTAGCTAGATTTGTCAAAGTTGAACCAGTTTCATAATTATCACTTTGACATCAATGTTGATCCTCCAGAAAGTGCTAACAAGCTAAATCCTTCTCCATACCTATCCTTGAAGCTAGGGTCCAACACTGGCAACAGCTAAGATAGGGTGAGGACATTCCTAGTTCCACTATGGGATTAGTGGATGTCCAGGTTGTGAGCCTAGACTCAGAGGACTTCATCATTAAGACGTCACACCAAATCTAAAGGTCATTGGCAATGTTGTTCCTTTAGATTGTAGTGAAGATGAATGAAGGGCCTAATCTATTAGGTTGATCTAAGGTTATGTATTGAATTTTTAAGTTTTTTTGAGTCTATGTTACTCTATGGGCATTTCGCTCGCATATTTGGCTTTCTTGTTGACATTGAACCTAGATTTTTTTATGTTTATGTTTTATTTGCTTAGTGGTTTTATGTTCTAATCTTTATTTATTTTAGGGTATTTATGTGTGACATGTCACATTTTTTTTTGTTGGCTTCAAAGACCTTTGTTGTGATTGTGTGTTGTTTTAATTTTGCAGAATGTCATATCTAAAAGCCTTCTGTTATCAATTGAGTGAGGTAGTATGGCTAGTGGTGCAGTGTTAATTGCTAATAGGCTGACCACTAGTTGACATATTGTTTGTTGTCTGGGTCTATGGCCACCCCCAACAGAATTGTCTTCACAAAGCTAAAGAGCAAGGCACCATAGGCTTAAGGTGACTTCACAAAATTCTTCTACTAAGCTAAAGAGCAAGGCATCATAGGTGCAAGGCAACCTTGTGGATTTGTTCTACTAAGCTGAGGAGCAAGGCACCATAGGCATAAGGCGACCTTGTGGAATTGTTCTACTAAGTTTAAGAGCAAGACCATCCATCCTTCTTAGGACTAGGGTGCATGATTCAAATTCTATTTTGTTGACCCTTCACTGATGAAAATGTGCCAACTTTTCTTTGTAAGCTTGTGATTAGTTGTGGGTGATCTCCTTGTCTTCTTTAGAAAGATCTAGCTTAATTCTCATTCAGCCATCATTTTCATGTTTGCTATGTTCTTGAGGCGTTCGCTAGGTTCCCCAATTTTGACTAGTATAAGCCTTATGCCCAAAGGCAAGGTAAAGGGTGTCAAGTCAATGGCAGTTTCTAAGGTTGTCCTATATGCCTATAAAACATTGTGCAACTATTTGTCCATTTCTCCTTGGAGCACTCAAGGCACTTTTTTAGTCCTCCTAGGATGATTCTATTGGCAAGTTCTACTTTTCTATTTGTTTGGAGATGCTCTACCAAAGTGAACTTTTATGTCATGCAAAGTTTTTAGTAGAAAGTGATGAAAGTCGCACTAGTGAATAGTGTCCTATTATTAGAAACTAATGTGTTTGGAATGCTAAACCTATAGATGATGGACTTCCAAATGAATTTCTTTTGGTGTTTTTAGTGGTGGTGGTTGTCAAAGGCTCTACTTCTATCCATCTGGAGAAATAGTCGATAGTGACAACTATGGACTTGTTCTATCCTAGGGCAAGAGGAAGCAACCCTAGGAAATGGATTCCCAAATGGCGAATAGCCAATTCAAATACAATTTGATAGAGCTTAGTGGGTGGTTGTTGGTAAATTTTGGAGAAAATGTGGCACTTCGAGCACTTCTAAATGCATTCTTAGGCACCACATTTGGCACTTGGCCAAAAATACCTGTTAAGGACTATTTTTCTGGCAAGGGTCAAAGCAGTGATATGGATATCACAAATTCCCTCCTAGAATTCACTTAGGATGTAATTTGCATCTTCTTTATAGAGATATCTCAGTATAGGCAAGGAAAAAGATGGCCTTTATAGCCTATTGCCTTTCAAGTAATAGCGGGTTAATCGATGAGTGACTTTAGTAGCTTTAGCTTTCCCCTTTGGAAGCCTCCTATTCTTAAGGAAGGTGAAGATAGGGTTGATCCAACAGGGCAAGAGAGTGGTGCATATAATTTCATCCTCCTCTTACACACTTAATTTTGTAAGCATCTCTTGCAAAATAGACCTGTTGTTGATTGTCGCTTAGGTACTGACTAGTCTGGATAGCATGTCTACCCTATCATTTTTAGTTCAAGGTACCAAGACCAACTTATGTTACTCAAATTGTTATAGTAAGGTTTTGGTTTTCTTGTTGTATCATGCTAACCTTAGTACCTTTGTCTCATATGTTTTAGAGATTTGTCCAATAATGAGTTGAGAGTTATTGAGCACCTTGATTCTTTTTGCTCCTACTTCTTTAGCCAACTTCAGCCCAGCAATGTGTTTTGTATTCTAACTCACTATTAGTTTTTTTTTTAACTTGAATTTCAGAGAGTATTCTAAAGAAACCTAGTCTAACTCTTCAAGGATAATTCTCACTCCACTTCATTTACTGTTAGATGACTTATCTACAAACAACATCCACAAAAAAGGTTTATTAGTCATCATAGTTGCTTGATCTAGATAAGTCATTTCAATCATAAAATCGATGAGCACCTGGGATTTTACCACTTTCTAGGTTTATACCTCACCTGGTAATCACTCATCTCAAAGGATCAACTTTCTAAGAATCTAGCAAGGTCGATCTTTTCTAATACTTGATTTAAAGGTTAGTTGATTAGAATGAAAACCTTATGGCTTTGAAATTCAATCTTTTAGAGGAATCATGAGGGAGTATACTATTTTTTCTATTTTTTGATACTTTAGTTTAGCCCCATGTAGATCCTTATTGAAGAAATAGATAGGCTGTTGTTCACCATCTTCTTCCTTGATTAAGACTAAGCTGACAACCTCATAAGTAGCAACCAGGTATAAGTAAAGTGTCTCCCCAAGGATCAGCCAGGTAAGTATTAGAGAGTTTCCAAGTAAGCCTTCAAATTAATGAATGCTTTCTCACACTCATCAGTCTATGTGAAATTCATGATGTCTTTAAGATTTTAAAGAATGAAAGCCACTAGTTGCCTGATCTTGACATAAAATGGGTAAGTGAGGTAATCCTTCTATTGAGTCATTGGACATTTTTTATATCTTGAGCTTTTCATTTCTAGGATTGCCCTTCACTTTGGGGGGGTTTGCCTCTATGCCCCATTAGGTCACCATGAATGAACTTCCAAGCAGGCATTCTAAAGGCACATTTGTTTGAGTTGAGCCTCATGTTGTTTTTCTTTACGGTGGCAAAATTTTCTTAGAGGTCCCTTAGATAAAAACTAAGCTCATCTAACTTAACAAGCATATCATTGACGTAAACTTCCAAGTTCTTTCCAATTTAGGCATCAAAGATTTTGTTCATCATTTTCTAGTACATTTCCCTCATGTTCTTCAAGCCAAAAGGCATTACCCTGTAATAGTAAGTGATAAAGGTTATTTGCTATTCATCTTCCTCATCCATCATAATTTGATTGTAGCATTGAAAAGTATCTAGGACACTAAGTAGCTTATACCCTGAAGCCCAATTGACTAGTTGGTCTATGGAAGGGAAGAGAAAGGAGTCCTTGAGGCATGTTCTATTAAGATTGATAAAATCCAAACACATTCTCTAAGAGTTGTTCATCATTTTTACTACCACAGCATTGGATAGCCAAGTGGTGTGGTGCACTACTTTGATGAATCCCATAGTAAGCAATTTGGCAATTTCTTCCTCGATAAATGACTCATGCTCAAACCCAAAATATTGTTTCTTTTGCTGAACTAGCTTCACTTTTAAGTCAATTGCCAATTTATAACATGCTATCTTCTTATCAATTCTTGGCATTTTTGTTGTTGTCTAGTCTTTTATCAATATGACTAGAGCTTTCTTTGTATTAATAGGAAGTTTTAACCCTAAATGGATCATTCATTGGTCATCAAGGCTAAAGATACAAACTTCAAGTTTAGCTGTTTCCATCCTTTAACCCTCGAGTCTAAGATCTTTGTCCTGATGGCTTTCTTGCATTCTAGCTCTTTGGTCTAAGTCTTTTAGCGACCACCATTTTTTACCCTAAGGTTGGTGGCTATTAAGATAGCAACAATAGGTTGTTCCTTAATCGACTTAAACTTGGCTAACTCTACTCTAAGTAGGAAACTTCATCAACAAATGTAGAGTTAATACTATGGCTTTTGCTTTGTTAAGGTTAGTACACCCCAATATCACATTGTAAATGAAGTTTCCCCCTTTACTATCAAAAAATTGACATCAATGTACTTACGATGATCCTTTATGTTGATTATCATCCTCATGGTGATGCTTCCTTCCACTTCCATCATCTTTCCAAAAAAGCCGACAAAAGTTCATATGTATAGGGTGAGCTATTGATAAAGGATACCTAGGGCCTTAAATGCTTATTCATAAAGGATATCAGTGGAGCTTCCCTAATCTACCAAGATTCTCTTGACTTTCTAGTTGTGGATTGTAGCGATTATAACCATTTAGTTATTGGGGTTGCAAATGATGCCACTGTGATCCTTATCTGACAAAAAGATTACTGAGGAGGGTTCATACTCATTTAAGCAAGCCTTTTTGTTGACATTCATCACTTCTCAAATGGACTACTTCCTAGCATTAGCAAAGCTTCCTCCATCATCAAATCCTTCAATGGTTACTTCAACAATACCTACAAAGGGCGGGTGCTCTCCTTAACTACGATGTGTTCCTCTACCTACATTCATATCTCTCCTATTATCTCAATTTTCTCTCCTTTCCTCACTTCTCTAGTTATTTCACTCTGTCCCTCTACTTGGCCCTGGTTTCGATTACCTTTGTGGGGATAGATGTCCAGCTACCCATGCTTGATTAAATCTTTGATCTCATTTTCAAAGGCAATGCATTCTTCCATCACCTGCTTGTAATACTTGTGAAAATTGCAATATTTTGGCTTATCCACTAATCTAAAATGTTCCCTCTACCTAGGCCACTAAACCAACCTTAGCACCATGATGTCTTCAATGATCATTGCTCTAAGGGCATTCAGGAATGAGTAATTATTGAACCTTTCTCGGACTAACAAATGCCTTCATGAAAGTAGCCTTTTTTCCTCTTTTGTTGGCTTTAACTTGGCTGACATTGGCTTGTTTTGGTTATGCAACCTATTTGCTCCATTTGGCGACCTCCATTTCTTCCACATTTATGAATTTCGTTGAACTTTAGAGTAGTTTTACCATCATGATCACCAAATGTCAGGCAAAAGATTATGAGAAATTATAATGCTATAGGCCCATTACTATCACATGTATAACTACTCTATCAAGCAAATCCTTAATCTTTATCACTGTTCTATTAAACTATGGCAGGAAATCCTTGAGGCTTTCTTGCTCTCTTTGGGCAAAGTTCACTAACAAGGTGAAAGTTTTCTTATAGGACTTACTCTTGGTGAAATGAGTTACACATGGGCTAATTGGAGGAAATGGGTGATCGACTAAGGAGCAACAAAGGTAAACCAATGCAAAGCTACTTTTTTCAAGGTGGTGGAGAAAGCCTTACACATGATAGCATTTGGAGCTCCAAATAGTAACATAGCTACCTTGAAGTATTCCAAGTGGTCTTATAGGATAGTCACCTCATTATATTGTTTTATGTGGGTTAAAGCCTTGGAATTAGGCAGTATGGGGGTAAGCATGATGTCCAGGTGAAAAGGTGAATTTTTTGAGTGGGTAAGGGTGATGGTGTTATTTGTTAATGGTAAACCCTATAGAAAGGCTCGTATTAATATTCATGATAAAGGAACTCCCTTCTTCCTGGTCTAGCATTTCTACTATAAGGTTGTTTCGAGATGTACTCCTCGTGACCAAGGTTTTGCTACCCATTTTAGTTAATGCCTCTATCTCCTCCATTTTCCTGCTACCAGAGATGGAAAACTTCCGGCCTCAAGTTGCATATTTCTTTGAGGAGTGCTTGACATTGGAGCTTGTCATTAAGATTTCCTCTAATATTGCCATCTTCCTCCTAAATGTTATGCCTTTGCCATTCCTAGTTGCACCAGACATGGTACAGTGGCGAGGGTGAGGATGTGTCTCTTGAGTGGTTATGACGAGAGAGGTGATATGGTTTTCGTCGTGATGGACTAAGTCAGTGACTAAATAACTCAAAAGTGGTTACTTCTCAAGTAAAGCTATGGTGGTGGTCAAGATGGTAGAGGTGGGGTTTATTGGAAGGGTTGGTCAGGGGTTTTTTGGTTTGGCCTCTTTGACCAAAATGGAAAAAAAAGCCCTACAAATGGTGCCAATGATAAGTTCCTACCCTATTGGGTATGCATGGTGGAACCTGCACAAGGAAAGGTCATCGATAACAGTGGCCAAGCAATCACTAAAGACATATACAAACAGTTGTAAAATTTTCCTAAACCTCAACATTTTCTAAGCTACTAGACCATCTTAATCTTATTATTAGTGGTTTAAAAAATGTCTCTTTACAATAATTGAAAAAATGCAAAAGGAGAATGAAGTAAATTTTTTCTAATAATTATATAAGCTTCAACTTCTATTTACCTCACAACAAACATATCTTGAGATAAATAATTAATCTTGAATCATTATAAAAAATGAAAAATTGTAAAATTTTCATGTTTCTTAACATGTTCCAAACTATTATCCTTATTATTTAGAATTGGATATTAGCAGACAATAATTGCTCCTAAGTTTCACTTGCCCTTTAATTTTGGCATCTCTTTCTTTTGTAATTCACCCTAACTTGTTTGGTATAAAGATGTGATAATTTATTATTAATAATTGATTATTAAAATCTATGTTATGCTTGGTGCCATCATTTGATAATTTATTATTCTTGTTTGAATGATGTATAACAAAATCACTTTAGAATTAAATTACTAAAAAGAACAATGAAGAAAGAGAGAGTAATAAAGTTTTTGTCCTTTTTATTGTACCAAGGACAATGAAGACAAAAGAAGTAAAAAGTGAGAATAATATGAATATAAATTTTAATGTTTCTCTTTCTATAATCTCAATTAAAATATGTTGACGATGAAATCTAGTTCTGCCAAATCTCAGTCAATCGGTGTGGTTCTTTTATCCCTAAATTACTTTCTGGTGAATGAAATGGGAGATGAGGAAGATGATGAAGATGGTGGAAAGGAAGAACAACAATGACATGCAATGTTTTTAACGTGGTTCAGCTAAAACCAAGTAGTACTAGTCCCTATGTTCACAGTAGCTTTCTATTGATAAAGAGAAATTTTTATAGAGTTTCAGTAGAGTAATTTTAGCTTGTTCTACAAGGATCCTCCTCCTCCTATTTATAGAAGGTAGAAGGTTAAAATTGTAATTTTTCATGCTATAAATAAGTTACATTAAACATTAAATATACATAACAATATACACCCTATAATTCTGCTCTTACAAATTGCTTTCTGTGGGTGGACCCCTCTTGTCTACTAGGGCTAAGAGTTGACGTAAGCTTGTCTGGTGCAGTATCCCACTGAACCTTCTCCATCTCACTGAGCACTTGGCTAGGCAATGTGCCTATCCTTGTGAGTTGAGATGCTTGGCTTGGGGTCACTGCTAACCTTTACTCAGCGAGACCGACCTCACTCTTGGCAAGGTGAGCCTTAGTAGGGCAACTCATTTCTTGATGAGTTGTTTCTCTAGCTTTTAGCTTTGTTTGCATCCCGACCCTGCAATTAGCGAGATGGTGCAACCTTAGCAAGCTGAACCTTTCACTAATTCTCAACTTCCACCAAGCTTTTGCCTTTCTGCTATATGAGATTGGATTTTACCCATAACATAAGCGCCCCAACTCTCAGATCACTTTGTGGACTGGGAGTTATAATTTTGCTAAGCAATCAAAGTCTTTACTCTGCTGCGTTGTCATTTTAGATTTTAGTTCTTTCACTTCATTTGCTTTAGGCCATACCTCTTACTATGCATAATCTATAACCATTGGCATGGCAGCCTCATTTTTTCTAGACCGTTCAATCTGAACTAGCCAATTATCCTTTGGGTCTTTTACTAAACTTGGACTAATTTATAAAGCCTGAGAAACCCTTCTTGCTTCTTCATGGAATGGACTGATGGATACTTTAGTTAAGCCCCTCCATGTTTCTAGTAGTTTGGCTTCCAATAAAGCTCTTTCAGGTGTGGATGGCCTGCTGCAGGAGGTTAGGAGGCATGAATGGCCTACTGCACGTGACTTCCCTGCATAATTCTTCTGGTTGGCTACTGGGGAGTCTTGTGCGGGTCTCAGATTATCTCCTCATGATTCTACCATGAGATTCAACCTTGCTAGCTAAACTCCTACATGCTATTTGAGTTGGTATGGGCATGAGTCAGGCAAAAGGTCATTGGCTGAGAAGGGATATAAGAAGAAGAAGATTAAGGAGCAGTCATGCTCATCAATCCTCTAGTCTGTCAGAGTTCATCTCTTGGAGGCTGGCTCCCTCCTTCTTTGTGGAAGTGATAGTTGTAGGCTTTTATGCTTTTACTTCTATATTTCCCATCTTCTGATGTAATTTTACCTTGTTGAATGAGGCCTCTAGTGAATGAGCTCTCCTTGTATCTCTTAAATGTTGCATTGTATATTATGGATGATAATGCATTTTCTTGTAAAGCATAGTGGAATAAGACATTCAAATGACCAATCAGCCATATTCATTCAGTAAATCTTGGCATCTAAAAGCCTTTATAGTCAATAAATGATATTCAAATAGGTCACATGAGAGCTATAATCATTTGTGCTGAATTTTGTGTGTTTAGTAGTGCTTTTGCACCTCAATGAGCTTTTGGCTCTTTACTGGGTTCTGAGTGTTTAATAGTGCCTCTGCACCTCAGTTAGCTTATAGCTCTTTGTTGGATTTTAAGTGTTTAATAGTGCCTTTGCACCTCAGCAAGCTCTTGGCTATGCTGGATTTTTTTATATCAATATAGAATAGCTTTTCTTTTTTGGGCAATGTTCTACTAGGGGTAATTAGACAAAAGTCTGGAATACTTTCATTAACTTCAGTTATGATATTATAGGATCAGAATATGGTTCTGATGGATGGGTCTTGCTCCCGATCAGCGATTCGCTAAGTCTGTTGAGCTTGCTGCTCTGATGGCCTCACCACATAATCCTATAATCGACCTCTCCTGATGAGATCTTCTATAGCATCCTTCAGTGCCCAGCATTCTGAAGGATTATGCCCAATACCATTGTGGTAGGCACAGAATTTATCTTTATTGCTCCTAAAAATGCCAGGAGTCAAAAGGAGCTTGGGCTTCCCAAAGTTTTCCCTATCTCATTCTACCACAAAGATCCTATCTTGCATATTAGATAGAACGTTATATCTTTCATAGCGATCGTGAGGCTAAAGTCGCTCAGTCCTGCCTTTTTTTACGGGTGGACTAGTAGGACCACAATTTTAGTTCTCCTCACTCCTCTTCTTGCTCTGAGGAGCACTGGCCATTTCACCCTTATGCCTGAGTTCCTCTGTGCCGAAAGTCTCCTCCCACCAGATTTGCTTGGTGTCCTGCTATAGAATTTAGCTAGGTCTCACACTAGGGACTTGTACAAGTTTCTATACAACTTTCCATCTTTGTGGAGTCCCATAGAGATTGCTGTCAGGAAATTCTTCTCTATGAGATTTTCCATAGAATTGGCCTCTTGCCTAAATCTGGCTATGTAATCTTTCAGCGACTCATTCCTTTATTGAAAGATCATGGTGAAATGGCAAGGGGGCGCGAGCTGCCTCTTCAACACTTGGTATTGATCAATGAATTTCCTTTAACATTCTTCCCAACTATGACGCTGTGAGTTGGGAGGCTTTGGAGCCATACTCAAGGTATATCTCCTAATGTGGCTGGGAAGATACAACATTTGACCAAAGGATTAGTCACTTGAAGATCCATCTAGACATTGAATGCATCTAGATGATCGTAGGGATCACTATTCCTATCATACAATGGGATCATGGGGACCTTGAGTTTCTATGGAAGGGGTTGCATTTCAATCTTCACAGAGAATAGCAAGCTCTCCTCATGGTGAGGTTGGTCTTTTTTAGGCTGGGGGCATTCCTCTAGTTGTTTCAGCCCTTGAAGAACTTCCTTTATTACTGGGTCTTGTGTTTCAGATCATGGACTAGAGCTCTCAATTTGTTGCAAGCCCCTAAATCACTGACTATTGTAGTCCTCGCAAGTCCCTTTCTGGGCTTTTTCACGCAGCTGCTAAAGCTGTGCTATAATTTCCTCTTGTCTTTGTGCACCCTAGGTTTGTGCTTGTGTCAACATTTTAGTAGCTTCAGCTAACTCCCTTACCATGTTCTCGAGCACTAGTAATGGTTGATGAGGCGTTTATGCCTCTTCAGTTTCAAGGGCAATGGTAGGCTGAGGATGAGTATCGGTAGTGGGAACATCTGTTGGCTGATCAATTGGAGTGTTGGAGCTCCTGGCAATTCTTCCTCTTACCATTGTAGCTATACAGAGAAGAAATCTAGAAATCTAAAAATAGATGGGCCCTCCTTCTAGCACCAAAATGTTAACAATGAAATTTGGTTCTACCAAATATCAGTCAACCTATGTAATTCTTTTATCCCCAAACTGCTTTTATCCCCAACCTATGTAATACATTTTGATGTAATTTTAAAATACGGCCTGTGTGTCAGCCTTTCTTATATTCTCTGTTTGTACATTCTCTTCTCATCTTACTCCCCTCAAATGTAACTCAAGGTTTCTTTTATAAATTGTAAAATCAAGCACAAAGATGGAGAGATATTGGGAGACAATAAGAGGATGACAAAGAGGAGGCTTCAAGAAGTGGTTTTAAATATCTTAGTATAGATAGTTCTCTCATTGGCTTGAGAGGATATAGGTAGCATGAGCCATACTATGT
>JANHAO010007301.1:0-20326 GCA_026873985.1 Saraca asoca
GAAAGTGAGGAATGATGAGAGAGAGAATGAGAGAGGGGATGAGAGAGAAAGTGTGAGTGAGGATGAGAGAGAAAGTGTGAGAGAGGATGAGAGAGAAAAAGTAAGAGAGGATGAGAGAGAGAGTGTGTGAGAGGATGTGAGAGAGAGTGAGAGTGAGGAAGGATGAGAAAGAAAGTGTGAGAAAGGATGAGAGAGAAAGTGAAGAGTATATATGTATTTTTTCTCATTAATAAAGGGTATAATTATCTTTTTTCCTACAAAAAATACTTCCATGTCATGGGAAACTAAGATTCCCAACCCCCCATGGAAATGTTTTTGTGGGAAAGTTAGCTAAAAATGGTTCCTGGGAATCTTAGTTTCCTAAGAATGTATTTTTAAAATATGACTACTAAACATGAGAAACTTTATTTCCTAAATCAGGATTCCTATGAAACTAAAAAGTTTCCCCCTACCAAACACCCCTTAAATGAGCTCCACAATTGTATTCAAACTTAACAGCTGTTTCCAGAGTCTAAGGGCCATGTGACGTAGACTATTGTTGTGAGGATATTAATGTATTTATCTTTACAAGATTCCTAATCTAGTAACTTTCTTAGAGGGGAAAAGATCATTAAAGATTGATCAACCAACTATATATTATATAATTTTAGGTCCAAAATTAGGCATCTATTATTATCAGAAAATTTATTAAGCTTTGAATTCAAACCCTAGGGTTCCCTAGTTGCTAATGAGGTTTTAATTACATCCCAAATTCAAAAGATATACACTTTATTTCAAGTGTGTCCTTTAATAAGAATTTCTTAAGTAATACACACGTGTGTGCGTGCTCTTGTGCGTACTTTAACTGTGAATTTGAATTTATTAAATAATAGGTATGCAGATTTTACGCAGAAAAGAATATAAAAAATAAAATTTTTTATTTAAAATATATTAAAAATTTTATAAATCTTTATTTTTATAAAAATTATAATTATTAATAAAAAATTATAAAACTCATAAAATAAATATTGGTATGAATTTTTTGATTAAAAATAAATCATAACCTGATTTATAAATATAATATAAACATTTTGGTATGTCGTTGATAATAAGAGCAAATTTATTGGTGAAAAGTAGAGGATAAAAACGCAGCCGTACAAGTTGAGGAATATTCCGTCGTTCATGCCGCGCATATTTTTTGTCCCTAGCGTATGGCTTTTTAGTCATTATGACAGTGAGGCTTTTTAGTCATTATGACAGTGAGGTGGACGAGGCGACTTCTCTCTCTATCAACAATATTGTCAGATTCAACATCAAAAAGAATTTGAATTTGTCGGATTCACGAAAATACCCTCAGGTATCGGCGGAAATAACAAATGATAAAAATTAAATAATGAGACAATGCTTTGCTTGGTGCATGGATTGGACAAAAAGGGTTCCATGTTTGCAAGACTAGTTTTCCTTCGATTGGGCTGTTGCAAAAAGTATGCGAAAGTATGAAAATAATCTATATGGTACGTATTGAAACAATTTTCTTCTAAACTATCAAAATATGACTCATATAAAAAAAAAACTTTTGTAAAAGAGTTTATACTACAAAATTAAGGAACAAAGTTACAATCTTTTTATATATTTATTATACACAACATTTATATAAAATCATGATTTTTATATAATTTTAAAATTTTGTAAAATTTCTCAAAATATTATTCTAAATATATAACAGATGACATCACACTATTAGATTTTAGCAGTGTTTTCAAATATGATTCGATCCAATTGATTCACCTAATTGAGTCAAGATTTGAGATTTAAAATCTAATTTGGTTAGATCAATTCAATTGGTTGGATCAAGACTTGAAACTTAAATGTGATCCAAATCATATTATATATCTACTTTAGTAGTTGATTTGATTTAATCTAATGAGAATCGACCCAAATCTAAAAATCCGCATGAATTGGTCAATCCAATTCAAACCCAAGTTGCACCTCTACTTATAAAATAAATGTAATTTGATAATTTGGAGACTCAAATTGTAATACCTGAAAAATTAGGAAAAAAAAAGAAAAAGAAGAAAATTTGAAATAAAATTTTAAAATTTAAAAGGACTAAAATGAAATTTCGACAAGGACTAAACTAAAAAATTCAGTTTTCGGGTGGGGCAGTTTCTGAAATAGCATGAAAGTTGGGGCCAAAATGCAAAATTTGAAGGGGGAAATCGGCTCAGCCGGTAGCCGGTTCCCCAAGCTGATTTTTTATAAGAATTTTCCAGAATTCTCAAGAGGCCCCGACGCCATTTCTTCTTCTTCCCCGAGCCTTCCTCTCTCTTCATCCCGAATTGGTTTCTTCTCGTCATGGTGGGCTTCTTCGGGCAGACTTCCGGAGCTCGAGTGACACCGATGAGCATTTCTGGCGAGCTGCTGGAGTTTCAAGGGAGCTTGGTAGTGGACGGCAATGAAACTTCTTCCTTAGGTTGAACAAGGCCTTCAACGGCGGTAAGGGTCCTCTGGCCGAACATGGTGTTTTCCGGCCAAGACCACTCTATTTAGCTTCCTGCCTCTTCCTTTCTAGTTTTTATTCTCGTTTGTGGAACTTGGGTAGTTCATGATGCTGGCTCCCCTGTTTTTACTTTGGTTTGGTCAAGTATGAGTTTTGGGTCGCCGGCGGCACTCCGACCGGTGACGAGCTGGGGGTAGACTCTTTGAGACACAGTGAGTAATTCTAGAACAAAAGATTTATTTGGTAGTAAGTGATTTAATAGTTGTAAAGATTTCTGTGTATAAGTGTACATATGAATAGTTTACGAATAGTTGATGAGTTTGGGATATTTTACTGTAAAAATTGCTTCTGAAATACTTCTGAATAATTAGAGGGGTTGAAATGCTGATTTTCGTATAGCTTCTAGGTTGTGGGGTATAATTGTGGTTTGTTGTAATTTGGCTGACTGTATTCTTGATTGTTAGTTATTGTCTAAGAGTGACTTATGAAGTACTTATAATTGTTGTAGTTGTTACCTTGTGAGAAGAAGTTTTCTTATTAAATAAATAATAAGATAGTAACTTCCGTAACTTGAAATACCGATGATGAGCTTATTCTGAGGTATTCCCATTCTGTCTCTCTTTCTCTATATACGTATATATATATATATATCATAATCATATACTTCTATACTAATAAATATAAAAACTGGATTCCTTGTAAACCTAATAGTAATCAGGTAACATCTGTAAATAGCCTTTAAGGCTGGGTAATACCAAAAGAACAGTCGGTATGGCTGGAAAATTCAATGAAAGTTAGTAAAAGCCCAAGGGGAAGTAATGAAAAATATTGAAATGCCATGATCACCAGCAAGAGTTTCCTTGGAATCTAGGTGTTAATAATCTAGTGTAAAATATATTTATATAAACAAACTCATTTAGGATCCAGTGGTAATTCCTGAGCAACCCGCAAGTGCACCTATGTAATATCTGTTCTGTAAGAGCATTAAGGGGTGATCTGAACTGGTGTAATACGAATAGATATGGAGATCTGTTCTAGTTCCCTGCCTGAATACCTTTGGGGTTCAAAACCATTGGTTATTCACAGGAAACTATCAGGTGCACTTGTGACCACCCGATGTTTGTTGGAGTGATAAGGGGGAGGGAGGAATAAAATGAAATATCTGTATGGCGTTGTGGATGGAAAAGGAGGAAAATCTGATCGGTTCTGATTACTTTTGAAATTATCTGAATCCCATCAACATTCTATAAAGAACAAGAAACATAAAGAAATAAAATAGCAATAGTATAAATAATGAAACCTAGTAATAAGTATGCATTGTAGTAGTTGGTAGTTCTGATATTCAGTATAACGAATGTAGTTGGGCCACCATGTATTTGTTCTCCTGCTGCGTATATGGCCCACATGGCTTATCTGCAGATGTATTGTATAAAGTAATATTGAATAATTGTAATATTTATTGTGATATATTTATAATTAAATTCTGGATGCCCATTAGGTTGTTAATAGTAGTATGGGCCACTGTATATATCTATGTCATTTGTTTATCAGGTTCTGATGTACTAAGGCCTTGAGCCTTGGCGTCTAAATTATAGGGGAAACTCTGCCGAAATTCTGACAGAAATAGAAATGTAAGGCTTGTAGGAGGTCTCCTACGGGCAATCTTCTACGCCGGTCACGGACCCTGAAATTGGGTCGTGACACAAATCTTAGATATGAGATAATCACGTCCAACAAATACACTACTATGCCAACTACTTCTTTTAATCATGTAGGTAAAATTTTTAAATATAATATTTAGATATGTTAATGTCTTACATATATTGCATAATTATTATGTACATAACACACTGCTATATATTTATTATTTGTAAATATTATATTGTTTATTATTTATACATATTACATATGCATATATTTACCATTTTTATAAGTACATTTTACGCAAAAAAATATGATATGATAAAAATCTAACTCTCACAATTACTTGCATATAAACAAAATGCATATTTACATATATACATCATCATCTATTTCAAAATGTGTACTAATTTGATTTAAATTATACTATATGTGTTATTATAATTAATAATAGTGAAAATATGTTTACCTTTTGCATAATTATGTCTTGAAGGTTTAAGCAAATAAATTTAGAACTTCCTACAAATTATTTAAATTTCACACCGTTAATCCATTTTTAATGACTTAAATATATATAATATGTTAAACTTTTTATCATATAAATTTAAAAATATAAAAATACATCAATTGATTCAACCATCCTATTTAGAAATGTCAAAATGGATCAGATTTAACAAATTAACTTGGGATTTGTTGACAGTGAAATTTAGTTTTTCCAAATTCTGGTCAACTGAAAATGGTTCTTAAACCTCAAATTGCTTTCTAATGGAAGAAACAAGAAATAAAGAAGGTTGAAGAACAGAAAGGATATCAGCAATAAGAGATAGTATTTTTAATGTGGTTCGACCAAATCCGGGTAGTACCGAATCCTATGTTCACTATGGATTTTTTATTAATCTGGAGAAAGTTTTATAGAGTTTTAGTGTAGTTATCCTGACTTGGCTTACAAGAGATCCTCCACCTCCTATTTATAGAGATTTGGAAGGTTAAAATAGTAATTTTACATATTACAAATACATCAATGCAAACATTAAATGTACAAAACGGTATAATCTCCTGTAATTCGACTTCTGCAGGCTATTCTTTGTGGGTGGGTCCTATGTGTCTACTGGATTTGGAGACCTAATGGAAGCTTGTTGGGTACTTCATCTCATTGAACTCTCAATTGAGTAGTAAGTCTTTTTTTGCGAGCTAGGCTCCTTACTTTGGGGTCGCTATTGTTTTCTAAGTAATGAAGATGAGCTTGCGAAGCAATAAGAATGAGCTCGTGAAGCGGTCTCAAAATGGATTGCTAGCTATGCGGGCCTGAGATTATGCTTGGTACTCGTAGTCTTAGCAAGTTGAATCCCGTCGTTTTGTCTTGTCTTCTGATGCACTTCTACCAGCTTGGTCCACAAGATCAAATTTTACCTATAACAGGATTGATATAATTTTATTAGGTCTGAAATCGAGACTAATATGGAAAACAATAACAATGACTTAGATATGATAAGGAACTAGTTTGAAACAACTTAATCTGACAAGCACCTAGGACTAATAAGTGTCAACCCAATAGATTATTGTAATATATAATAAATAATATATAATGAATTAATTAATTAATATATTTATATATATACACACATTAAATATATATTTTTAATATATAAATATATATAAATAAGTTTTAACATTTATTAAGTTTATATATTTAATATTATCAACATATATTACATAAAATTTATCAAAATAAATAATTACATTTAATTTTAATAAAATGAAAATCAAAAGAAAATTTTAATATATAAAATTATGTGACATCTTACTATTTATTGATAATAAAAAATTACACTAAGAATAAATCAAATTTAACTTTAAATAAATATTTGAGTTTTTTTATTAAGAATTAAGAAACTGCTTGATTTCAAGATTTTTTTTATTATCAACAGGTCTTAAATGTGCTCATATAAAAAAAATATTAGTGCACGGTGGTTTAGATTTAGTCTCACTTTGTATAAAACGCACGTATTGAAGAGGGTTAGGCTTAGATAGTCTTCACATGGCTAGTTCACGTCAACATGATTGAATCAATTATTATAAACTTCAATGAGCAACAAGCCAATGATTACTTTATTTTTTTTTTCAAAATATTTTTATAATTTATAAATATCCATTCCAATCAAATCCACGAGTCCACGAACTTTTATTCTTTCACTTTTCAATTTTTTATATTTTTTAAAATTTTTATTACATTTTCATTTTTTACAAATGTTTAACTTAATAAAAAATTAAAAATGAAGGTGATACATGAAATTCTAAATTATTCAATTCTTCATTTCAAAGGAAATATATTGACAAAATTCTTTAACTTTTTTCATATTTTTGTAATTCATTTAACTTTATAGTCTTTAATTATTATAGTATTTTTATTAATTTAATAATTTTCATTCTTATTAATTATTAATAATATTTTTTATTTATGTTATTAAATTTTAATTAGAAATTTGAATGAACCAAATGTTATGTAAAACTGTTTAAATAATCAAAATTTTTTAAAAAATGTAGTTACCAATTTTTTAAATAACGATGTTATAAATACTTCTTTACATATACCAAAATTTACATCCTTTCCTTTTCCTGCACGACATCCCTCCTCTTCACGCCCTCATCATAGTAAGAATGTAGACACTCCCTCGTTTTCTTAGATCTAGCAAAAAGATCAAAAAAATTTGAAATATGTAATCATTATAACTTAATAAAAAAAATAAATGGTGTAGAATAAGCGTTTTGCAAACATTATTCAAAATCTATGATAGTTACAATAGTACTATTATAATGACATGTTATTATTCTTCTAAATATATAGATATTGTAGATACTCAAAAACAAAATTCTAATGTGCCTAATTAAAATAGTTATAAGTATCAATTGTATAAATTGATTTGTTATGCTGAAATGTCTTTTACTTTGGCAAGTTGTTCAAAATTAAATGGGTTTTCTTCATCACATTAATCCCTAGTGGTGTGATAAGAGTAGGAACGCTAGTGTTAATAAATTGAAAAGAAAATGACTTTTGCCTTTTTTTTTTGAAAAATTTAAAGATAGAATTGTACTTACATTCGATATTTGAAAATCATCTTCCCAAGTGAGCTATGCTTGCGTAACCACCCATTATATTAATGATAATTTTCTTTTAAATAAAAGAAATATTTATTTAAAACTAATTCCACCTCAACATGAAGCATCAACTATTATTTTTTCCATTGTAAATACTTATAGTAAATATATGATATCTAATAAGATATTTTCAATTACAATTAATAATGTATCTGCTAATACTAGTGTTATTATAATTTTAATCCCATCTATTCTTAATGCTTGATTTTTTTCATATTAAATGTACATGTTATATTTTAAATTTGGTTATTCAAGATGCATTAAAAGTTATTTTCATACTCATGCAAAATTTTAGAAATATGGTTTTATATATTAAATCATCACCTACTAAAAAGTATGATTTGAAGCAATTATGTGTACATATATCTAAGAAATCTAAGACACTTTCACTAGATGTTTGTACATGATAGAACTTTATTTTTTTAATTTTAGAATTTTGCTTAAAGTATAAAAATGTCATTAGTGCTTTATATTCAAGAAATTACAGAGCAACTAATCTTTTATTTGATTTTTATTATCCCATATCTCATTTAATGTTTGAAATTTTGCTTAATTATACTTCTGCATTTTTAAAATTTAGAAGTATTGATGGTTTTGAGATTGCTATTAATGAATGCTTATCAAAATAGAATAAATATATTAGAAATATTTCTGATTTATATGTTATAACTGCAATTATGGATCTTAGTGTTAAACAAGGAGTGAAAAAGGTATTAATTAGACATCATAGAGTCATATATATAATGCAAATAATTTATTACAAGAGATTTATCATACATATACTAGTAAATCTAACCCCTTACATTCATCAATGAGTTTTTCTTTTTCTTTAAGAAGATCTATCTCGTATCATGAAGAATATAATAATTTTTTAGGTGTAATCGATAACACCCCTTAATTAATAATGAGTTTAATTCTCACTTATTTACATCTATTTTAGTTAATATGATAAATTTTGATATTTTAAAACAGTGGAAAGCACAAAATACACAATATCTTATACTTTCTCTTGTAATTTGTGATATACTAACCTTTCTAATATTCTTAGTTGCATTAGAAAGTGCATTTTTTTTATGAAGGAATTTTGAATGACAAACGTTTATTAATGAGTTATAAGAACTTATAGATGACCATTTGTTAAAAGGATAGAGAATATGATGATTTCTTAAGTGTAATTAATGATAACCTTTAATCAACAATGAATTTAGTTCTTACTTATTCATATCTATTCTAGTTAATATGTCAAATTTTGATATTTTAGAATGGTGGAAACCATAAAAGATACAATCTCCTGTACTTTCTCTTATGACTTGTTATATACTAACCCTTTTAATGTCTTCAATTGTATTAGAAAGTGTATTTTCTCTTGACGAATGAATTTTCAATGACAAACATTTATTAATGAGTTATGAGAACTTAGAGATAGTTATTTGTTTAAATGATTGATATAATGAAGAATTTAGACAACGAAATAATTTGAAAGAAGATGATTGAATAGAGGTTTATCATCCTGTGAAGAAGGCAAAAATTAGAAATAACGATGTATTTATATATTGTAAAATTAGTTAGCAAAATATTTATGCCTATTTTATTTGTAAATAGTGAAAAATTTTTTTGAACTACACCCATGCTTTTTATCCTTATATTTAGGAGTGTTTCACATAAAAAATTATGGTTTCTTAATCTATTTTTTACTATTTTAATATTAACCTAATCTAAAATTAATACCAACAACAAGAAATAAATATATAAACTTGTCACCATCCTGTGTACAAGATGCATATTAAAAAAACCAATAATAACAATACAAAAAGGAAATTATTTGAATAAAATATTTTTAATAAAAAATATAAAGAATGATAAAATTTGTAATAATAATAATAATAATAATAATAATAATAAATTTTAATTATAGTTTGTAAAATTAATATTTAAAATATAATAGATTGATTTTACCTACCTGATATTACAAGTATATATCAACTTAGGACTAAGACTAATATTGTGACAATTCCATCTAATGAAAAAATAACTTGATTTTAGATTAATTTGATATATAATTTTTTCCTTATTAGACTCACCTGACAAAGCCTCTTGCTCCTTTGATATGTCTAATTTTATTAGTAATAAAATTAATCTTCTTCCATTGACAAATCAATAAATAAAATTAATCTTCTTTTCATTTTCTCCCCTTTTCTTCTAATTTTGGATATAAATTCTTCAGCCCCATGATTAGCGAATAACTCGCTCTCCCTAGTCTCCGAAGAATTCCCTCTATATACTCTTCACTTCTCATATTCACTATGCTTTCTCTCTCTTGCTTTACTACATTTTCTAATTTTTTTTTTCCGATTCCATTTTCAGAGAAATTTTAATTTTACTAGAAGGTTAGGGTTTTGATTCAACGTCTTTCTTCAGAGTCTAAGAATTTTCCTGCTTTGATTTGGTATCGATTCATGGCTTCAATTGGATCTTCATATTGGTGCTACAGATGCAACCAGTCCGTTGGGGTTCGAATCGGGGATGAAGAAACTCTACTTTGTCCAGATTGTGGTGCTGGATTCATAGAAGAAATCAGAACCCCGATTCACTCACCTTTCCATCGATTCCCTGCAGCAACAATGTATGTTGATGATGGGTCGAATTCCGATCATGGTGCTAGCCCAAGACTCCGCCGTAGCCGGCGGAATGGTGGGGATCGGTCGCCGTTCAACCCAGTCATCGTCCTCCGTGGACCTGCTGATGGTGGTGGAAATGAAGGTATTGGAACTGAAAGAGGGAACTTTGAACTTTATTACAATGAGGGTACGGGTTCAGGCCTCCGTCCTTTGCCTGCTAGTGTCACGGAGTTCTTGATGGGTTCTGGATTTGATCACCTTCTGGAGCAGTTGTCTCAATTGGAGGTGACTGGAATTGGAAGGCTGGACCAGCCTCCAGCATCAAAAGCTGCAATTGAATCCATGCCCATCATCAAGATTGTTGCTACTCATGTTTCTTCCGATTCACATTGTGCTGTTTGTAAAGAACCATTTGAGCTTGATTCTGATGCTCGTGAAATGCCTTGTAAGCACATTTACCACTCTGATTGTATACTTCCCTGGCTTTCAATTCGTAATTCGTGTCCCGTTTGTCGCCATGAGCTGCCTCCTGAGCTGCGTGGAAGTAGCAGTGGCAGGAACTCCCCTGTTTCTGATGGTGGAAGGGATGATGATACTGTGGGCTTAACCATATGGAGACTTCCTGGTGGCGGGTTTGCTGTAGGGAGATTCACCGGGGGAAGGCGAGCCGCGGAGCGCGAGCTGCCTGGTGTATACACAGAAATGGATGGTGGATTCAATAGCGTTGGTGTTCCAAGGAGGATTTCCTGGGAATCAAGTGTAAGACGATCGAGGGAGAACAGGGGATGGGGTAGTGCATTTCGTAACTTCTTCGCTTCTTTCGGAAGGCTTAGGATTTCATTCTCTCGATCTTCCAGTACTAATTCAGGGTTGAGAGGAAGAACCAGAAGTAATACTGTATTCACCAGATTGTCAAGGAGGCGCAGCTAATTCTTGTTTATGGATGACAACAGATGGTGAATTTTTGTTTTTAGTTATTTTTGCTCAGGAAGGGAAGTAATTCTTTTCTTGTCAAGTTATCATTTGGTGATATAATTCTGTAATTACCAATGTCCAGTGAGGATGTAGTATCAAATTGGATGCTACACATGCTGTAAATAACTACACTCGATAACCTGTTCTGATGTTACCGTATGCTAATTTTGAAGGGATAGAATTTTGAAATTTGTATGTGCTATTATGTTAGAAGGCAAGATAGTTGAGCAGTTAGAGTGGGCCTTCAGAAATTTGAGGTAGCAGCTCTTGTGTAGCCATACATGTGTCTGTTTATGCTTTTAAGATTTTCATTGATAATCTTTTTCGTTTTGAATAATTGATGCTTGTCAGTACTGTGAGTTTATTATTTGAAGCATTTATATGGTTCTATGAACTTCCCAGAAAATTATGGGCTCTTTTGTTGTTTGCAACATGGCCTGTCTCTTTGTCTGCGAGACGGTAATTTTCTTTTGGATTCAGACAAGGTAGTGTTTAATATTTGTGGGTCTTCTTCAGTGATGTTAGTCACTTTCAAACTTCTTTTTTTTTTTTTTCCATGTGATTGGTTTATGAAAGATTAAACTTCTTGCCATTTACACAGTCCTAGAGGTGAGAAACTTACAGGACAGGGAAATTCCATTGTTTACTGATACCACATAGCATTTAGAAGATGGGCTAATGGAAATAATTTACCATTTTGAACATAGATCTCCTCCCCTTTCATTTTGCCCTTTACTTCTCTATGTTTATAGTACATCTTACCAAATGTTTCTTGTTTTTGTTACTAGAATGGGATGCCCATTTTTTCTGGGGTTTTTGGTGATGTTTTCTGGTCTATGTTTTTATATGGTCAACTTTAAATTGAAGAACATTGTTGTAGTGTTTGGTTTAGGATGTTCAATTTCTTTCTTGACTACTTTCATTTGCATTCTTCTTTTTGGTCAAGGTATGGAAATAAAAATAAGATGACCCTGATGCTTTTTTTGATTCACTTACATGGGCTGTTTCTCTTGTAGTCTGTTGCTGTTGATTGCTGACAACATGAGTCTTTTGATACTTCCACTGTATTTTATTAGAAGATAGTCAAAGGCTGATAACTAAGAATTAAGAACAATGAAGGCAGTATTGAGTGCCTGTGGATACCATGCATGTACTTACATCTCCGGTGTGATGCATTCAGGTTGTCTTTTTTTTTTTCTCATAACTTAATGTTGACTCTACTTATTACCACATGGAGAAGAGTAATATGAAGCAATTTAGTGGTAGTATGTTATTTCTTCAATGACGACGTAATGCATCAGAGAAGGTGTGAAGGTTTCTAGGAAAACATTTTCTTGTCAACGAATTCACAAGACTATCTTGTTGAGGGGAAATGTGAAGATTGGCTGTTTTACAAATCTGTGATCATCATTGTTGTTGATGCCGCGTTATTGGATATCACTTGAATTATGTTATAATCATAGCACAAGCTAGTAAGTTAAGTCTTCGCTGCATTACTTAACTACTTGGATATTCTGTGTGTAAACTATGCCACATGTCAATAATATTGTATATGAATGACTCTATTTGATGTAACCTATGTACTTGCCTATGATTGATTGTCACATATTAAACCTTGGCTTGTAATTGGATACAGTAGTATACTAGGCTTGCTGGAACTAAATATAGTTTGCACTGTGAGATACTGGGTTTGAGAGTGCAGTTCACTGTCTTAAATTGTAGTATCGGAGGACTTAAATATTAATGCCGACTTACCATTTTTTATGCTGGAACATGTGTTATTCAGTATAGATCTCTTGAGGTATTTCTGAAGCAAGAAGTTGAGCGTTCATTTACAATCAATTTAGCAGTTTCTGTTTGATCAAGATTGACAAAACTCTTTCTTCTGTTGGTTGGTTGCTAGGCTATTTCTCTCTTTTATTCCTTTTTCTTTTATGTGATGGAATTATGTCACCATCAGGAATAAGGTTATTGTCTAAGAATGCTCATATGCAGCCATCCTGGATGTATTTGTTGTTTCTCTCGTTCATCCGTTGGTTCAATTTTGTCTTAAATATGATGAATTGTAGTCTTTGAGATGCCATATGCAACCGATGATTGATCCTTCTTCTAGTGGCCTACAAAGCACCACTGGAGGTTTGGCCCCAAGAGTTGTCAATACTAAGACAAGCTCTAGGCAGTTCTGATCTTTCTGGGTGCTTGTGATGATTTAGAATATATGCAGCATTGATTTAGGGACGCAGGCATTGTCTTGGTTAGACTGTGAAGCATGAAAGCATATGTTTCCTGCCAGAGAGAAAAGAATAAGACAGTTCAATTTTTATTTTTGTTTGCGAGCTTGTACCCTTTTTTTGAGGCCTTATCAAATAATTATGAGGGGTATTTGGTCAAAACTTGGCTTCTGATGCCTGAGCAGGATTTTTGGGCAAAGATATGGCTGTCTCATGCTAATTTGCAACCGCATTATATGCATCACTTGTTTGTGTTGCTTGCCTTTATGTCACAGTTTGAGATTTATGATTGAATTCGATAAGTAAATGTGTTTGGATTCAAATGAAATTTGGCACAATAATCAAGCATGAAGAGAAGATTATGTGATGCGAATTTAAGGGAAAATACTTATGCACATTATTTTCCTGATTTTTCCTCGTTTTGAGAGCATTTATGTAATTTTGATCAATGTAACTTGTTCAGTGCAAGTAGATAAGCACATGGTTATGATTTTTGAATTTTTATTCTCGCGTCAATATGTTGTGGCACATTAGAATCCTTAGAAGTTAGCGAAAAATCCTTATGTCAACTTGGAAATAATATGTCTACTCATGTCATCTGGGCTTTTGCTTAGAACGTTCTTGGGAGGAGTGTCTGATGACCTGAAATTGGTATCAAGGCATTTGTTTAAGGGATCGAGTATCTGGCCTTAAGCCTCTCCTACACATTCGGGAGTTTGTATCGAGGCTTTTTAAATGTAAATAAAAAAGTAGTCATTCTTTAATCGAAATATTGTCCCACAGAATTTATTTATTTTTGGGTTGCATTCATTTGTATTTATTTAAATTACATGAACAAATCATGATTGTTTATGTGAATGACTTGATTGCTTTTATATGCCATTTGGTTGCTATGTGTTATGTGATTTGTGCTTTTGGTTGACTTGATGTGCTATAAATTGTAGGTATTACTTGTTATTTTCAAAACTTAGATAGTATATAACCGATTGGTTGGCTTATTCTTAGGTACTAATTTTTAAGTGTCGAGTGAAGAGTCTAAATGCCTCACGTTTTGACAATCGAGTTGCCGGACTGTGACAGTTTGGTATCATAGCATGGTTGAGACCACGTTTTTTTGTTTTCTGCTGCACCCTGTTAATACGCCATTGTATCGAAGAAAATGACATCTGCTGAATGCTTTAATGCAATTGATGTAATAATTGGGAATCTCGAAAGAGTAGCCAAGGCTATAAGAAATTTGGAAAATGAAGAGATCCCTGAACTCTTTTGAAGGGCCAAGAATTGGGAATCTCTTGAGCACCGAGTCTCGAATTTCGAAGCTAGCATGAGAGTCAAAGCCATGGAAACTAGTGAATCTTTGCAATCAGGTGAGTGGCTTGTTGCGATTGAGAATAATCAGAAGGATTTGAGGGATGCTATGAAAAACCTTACCAACGAGGTGAAAGATATAGTAACAACTCTTTGTACTGAGATGAGTGATATAATAGCTTCAGTGAATGTGTTGATGATGGCAATTAGGAACGGTTCACAAGAGGGTGGTGCCTTAGAGTGAAAAGGGAAAGTGAAGATCCCCAGACCAAAGCCATATGCAGGGGAAAGTGATGCACAAAAATTAGAGAATTTTGTGTTTGATATGAGCCAATATTTCTAAGTAGCTAGCATTACTTCTAAGGAAGAATAGTTGAACCGAGTAACCATGCTCCTCATGGATAACGCTAAGGTCTGGTAGAGGATTAAGTATCAGGAGATTCAAGAGGGAAGGTGTAGTATCAATATTTGGGAAGAGTTTAAGCAGGAGTTGAAGGTGCACTTTTATCTGGAGAATGGGAACTATTTAACTTGATGAAAACTACGAGAGTTGAGACAGACAGGATCCGTTTAGGATTATGTGAAAATGTTCAAAATGATTATGTTGGATATAAGGGATATGATTAAAAAGGATAAGCTATTCTAGTTCATAGAGGGTTTATTGCGAGAAATTGCCATAGAACTCTAAAGGAGGAGAGTTGAAAGCCTCACGGAAGTGGTGACCATAGCTAAACGTTTGTCTGACTATGACATTAGTTTTCCTCGAATGAAATCCCATAGAAGAGGCTTGAACATTGCTAATGCTAGCCAATCAGGCAAAGGTGGCAATTCCAAGAGTGGGGGATGAGGTAATGGAGTGTTGTCTCACTTGTAAGTTTCAAGATCATCTCGGACATCCATCAGTAAAGGGAAGTCTAAAACCCTAGCCTATTTTTTATGCAAAGGGCCTTGTAAAGTGGCAGAGTGTCCACAAAAGGCTGCCCTGAATGCCTTACAAGCGAAACTTCAAGAGGAAATAGAACAAGGCGATGAGCATAGTGATGAAGGTTTTGATAAGGAGGAAAAGTCTTGTGCTAGGATCAGTGCAATCTAATTCTTAGACTCCCAAGAATAGTGAGACAACAGCAAAGCATGGTGATCTCATCCCTATAGAGGATCTACTCACACAAGGAACTGTGCAGGTTCGAGGGTACCACTCCACACAGGAACAGAGGTTGTGAAGTTTTTGCATGCAGAACCATTTACTTAGTTGTGAAGACTAAATTGTGGCAATAGCTAACATTGGTTTGAGAGTGTTGGAGTTTAGTCACAAGAAGAACTTGTGGCAATGACCTTTGAGAGCACCGGTATGTAGAAAGCTAAAATAAAAGTGATAGATAACTCTTTGTTCGAGTGATCATGGAGGCACTAGCCGGGTGTCGAGTTTATGTTTAGGGAGTGGTGTTGTTGGAGTAGCAGAGTACATAATAAAGTATGATGAAAATAGCAAGGTATGGGACTTGCAAGCAGGCCATGTTTTGTTAGCAATATGTGATAGTTAAAACTGAACAATCCATGAGACTTGCATTTCTCACATCAGTGGCATGAGACATTGGATGTAAGACCAGTCAGTAGTAGGTGCAACCTAAATGCCTAATTACTACTCAGCTACAAAGATAATCAACTTAAGAGTTGTGGAGATAGCTTATTTTCATCGTTAACAAGAAGTTAGAGAGACAACCAGAACAAAGTCTAAGAAGAGTAGATCGAAGACTTTCAAGGAGCAATGCCAGACTGAATTGTTGAAGACAAAATATTAGTAAGGTGCAAAAAGACAAGCAGAGAAGAAGTCAATGGGAAGAGCTAAGGGGAAGTAGACTGAAGATTCTATTGATATTGTGCTAGATTGAGTCGTCAATGAGGGCATCGACGTTTTTAAATGGGGAAGAATGTCACAGTTCGGGACTTGTGACTAAATTCAACAAGCAAATGTGCTCGAATTCAGAAGAAACTTAGCACAAAAATCAAGCATAAAAAGAAGATCGCGTGGCGTGAATTTAAGAGAAAATGCTTACATAGATTTTTTTGATTTTTTCTCATTTTGAGGGCATTTATGTAATTTTAACTTAGGTAACTTGTCTAGTGGAAGTAAATAAGTACATGGTTATGATCCTAAGATTTTTATCTTCATGTTAATATGTTGTGACACATTAAAACTCTTAGGAGTTAGGAGAAAAATCCTTATATTAACTTGAAAAAGTATATGTTCTCTTATTATTTACGTTTTTGTTTAGAATGCTCTTTATGTGGAATTGCTAGGTGACCTGTGGTGGGAATCAAGACATTTGTCTAGGAGATTAAGTGTGTGGCCTTAAGCATCCCCCACAAACTTAGGAATCTATATCGAGACTTTTTAAATGTGAATAAAGAAGTATCCTCCCTTTAATCGAAATATTGTTCTACAAAATTTATTTACTTTTAGGTTACATTCATTCGTATTTATTTAAATTGCATGAACACATCATTATTGTCTATGTAAATAACTTGATTGCTTTTATATGCTATTTGATTGCTATGTGATACGTGATTTGTGTTTATGGTTGGCTCATTGTACTATAAATTGTGAGTGTTGCTTGTTATTTTTAAAACTTAGATGGTGTATGATTGGTTGGCTAATTTATTTTTAAGTATTAATTGATTAAGTACCAAGTGAGGAGTTTAAGTACTGTACATTCCGATAATCGAGTTGTCAGACTATGACACTTTGACATTTTATGCTATAGTTAAATCTCACTGAGATGGAAGGATTTCATTGAATTCCAATCAAATCTTATTAAAATTTTGACTAATATAAGATTTGTTGGTGAATTTAATTCTCAAAATGCTTGGAATGAGACTTTTTGTTTTCACCTAAAATTGTTTTTAAGTTGAATTTAATTTTCTTAGACTTTTTATTGTTGACAACATTCATAAAGCTTGATGAGCAATTCTGTTGTATTCACTTCGCTGAAGATATTTTAAATTTATTCTTTTTTATAAATTGTGACGTTTATAGTTTTCTAAACATCACTTTTTATTATTACGAAGAGTGTCTCAAGTATGGTTTTAAAAAGAAAAGAACTTAAAAGGGGGGGGTGAAAGAACCATATCAATGAAAGTAATTTCAATATTATTACAGTGCATCTAAGTTTTACCGATATATATATATATATATATATATATATATATATTACCAATGTATCCAATTATAACCGGCTTTATGTTATACATTTTTACAATTTTACCGTGCTAAATCTGAGGGGACAGGCTAAGGATTTTCACTTATCGAAGTTGGTGTTTAAAATTTTTTATATCACCTCAATGTTCTTCGGTCTCTTAATACTGGTTTCCTAGAGGGGTCATCCAACAAAGAGGCTCCCTCATAATAATATTATTAACCTTTTATTTGATAGTCTATTTTATAAACTTATATGACTAAATTATAAGGTAAAACGTCCTAAAATCTTGACTCACTACTGAATTGTGCTTGTGCTTTGTAATTAAAAATGAGAAATCATTTATATCATTTTTTTTGGGATATAAATGCTTTTCTCAAGACATAATATATATATATATATATATATTATTGTTGACGGTGAAATTTGATAAGCTCAAATCTTAACTAACCTGAACAGTTCTTGAATCGTTAAACTGTATCCTGATTTTGCAGATATTAGACAAATATAGAAACCAAAGGAAGAATAGGAAGAACAGTAAAGACAAAAAGGATTTTTTAATGTAGCTCAGCTAAAAATTTTTTTTTTTTATTTCTACGTCTATGGTAATATTATTATTTTGGCAGAAATTTGATAGAGTTACAGTATGTATTCTTCAACATGTCTATTGTATCTGATTCTCCCCCTTTTATAGAGACTAAGAGGTTATAAATGTAATTTTATAAATTATAATTCTGTTACATCTAGTAATAAATGTATTTGATAACTTGAACTCTTGCAAATTAGTTCCTGCAGACTATAAGATGGCTTTTATAGATTGTTTTCTGTAGGTGGGTCCTACAAGTTGGGCTTGTAAGTGGATGTTTGCTTCAGGTTTGACTACTGCGGGTTTCCATTTGAGTGAGATGCTGAGTCTCGCGAGCCGGGACTCCTGTCTTGGAGCCATTGTTGACCTTTGATCAGCAAAGTCAAGCTCACGCTCGATGATGCGAGTTCACGCAGGATGAACTGTTGGTCATGTGAGTGGAGCTTATTTCAACGGGCTAGGACTATTGCCTTGGACTTGTCCTGTATCCCTTGTTCTGAGCTCGTGGTTGGTGATCTGGGGTTTATGCTTAACAACCTCGGCCTCTAGGCAAGTTGGGTCTCCTTCATCTGGACTTGTTGTCACGACCCCCCCAGGGGTCTGTGGCTGGCATAGAAGGTTACCCATAAGAAACCTCCTACAAGCCTAATTATACATATTAACCCAAAGATACACATCTATTTCTGCCAAAAATCCAGTAGAGTCTCCCCTATACTCTGGAGGTTCAGACTCAAGGCCTTAATACATAACAAGGGCCACACATCTATCAAAACCTGTATAATAGATAAATAGACATGCAGTGGCCTAGACTAGTCAATAATAACTTATTGAGCATCCAGGACTCAATCACAATTATAATGTAATAAGTATTCCTATTTAGCAGTCACAACATATACAAGGTTTCACAAATAATAGGCGCTATATGCCCAGCAAGCACATGCAGCAACAACCAAACACGTAGTGGCCCAAACCAGATATTCATTCTACTGACCATTCAAAACACAAACTAATACAACATGTAATTATTATTTTACCAATTACTGTTTATATATATTTATTATTTTATACCTTTTATTTCCTTCGAAGGGAGTTTCGATAACCTAGTGAGCGAGTAGACCCACCCAAGTTTGAAATCGGATTTTACTAATTGATTATATTAAATTTATTAGAAAGACATATATTTTTGAAACTAAACATTTTTATCAACCACAATTTCCATTTCTACAAAACTATTATGAAAACCCTTTCACAATTATCTTATAAGAGAAAAACATATATTTTTCAAAATAGCTTTTTCTTAAATCCGATATTTATGTATCAAATAAAATATTTCAAAATGTTTTTCTTTTGTTCAAAAACAACTATTGTTTGGATCTAGATAATTTCAATAGGTAACCAGAACCGATCAGATCGCCCCTCTACTGTCTACAACACCAATAAGTTATATTATTTAATTACACCTTCCCCCTTATCGCTCTAACTGACACCGGGTGGTCACAAGTACACCTGAGGGTTTCTTGGGATTATCCAATGGTTTAGGATCCAAGGGAATCCAACTGGGAACCAGAACGGGATCTCCAAGTCCAACCACATCAAACCTGGCCAGATCTCCCCCTTTTTTCTCCTACAGATTAGAATTGATATACACAGGTGCACTTGCGGGTTGCCACGGAATTACCAATGGAGCTTCAGTTAAATAAATCATAATAAGAAATTTAGTATTTTGCTAAACAACAGTATCAAAATATATTTAAATCAATCAAAATATTTAAAAACCAACTAAAGCATTTCCGTTTCCAATCTTTATTAAAAACACAATGTCAATACTTGGACTCCAAGGAAGCTCCAATTGGTAATCATGATACCGTCAGTATTTCCTTTTACTTAATATATGTTCTGAGTATTCATATTCAACGATCACATTTCTCATTACTGCCCCTTGGGCTATTATTGCCATTTAGGCCATGTTCTGTATTATCCAGCCATGCAGGCTGTTTACAATGTTACTAGATTACTAATAGGTTTCCTTTAAGCCTAGAGTCTCAAAATTATTTAAACTTTTTCACATTGAAATTATTTTCATAAATTCTCATAATAAAAGTATATATTTTAAATACAAATAATACCTCAGAATAAAT